>JAPXFY010001350.1:30000-37414 GCA_030674185.1 Monoplex corrugatus | reverse complement strand
GATTGTTATTATCTGTGGGCTACAGGTGACACATAATGTTAGGGGCAAGGTGCAGGCAAGATTGTTATTATCTGTGGGCTACAGGTGTCACAGAATGTTAGGGGCAAGGTGCAGACAAGATTGTTATTATCTGTGGGCTACAGGTGTCACAGAATGTTAGGGGAAAGGTGCAGGCAAGATTGTTATTATCTGTGGGCTACAGGTATCACACAATGTTAGGGGCAATGTGCAGACAAGATTGTTATTATCTGTGGGCTACAGGTGACACACAATGTTAGGGGCAAGGTGCAGACAAGATTGTTATTATCTGTGGGCTACAGGTGTCACACAATGTTAGGGGCAAGGTGCAGTGTATGCAACATGTAGTAAAGTGGGATCGTCCAGTCATTGCCGTGGACACCATGTCAGCTGGCGTTGTAGACAGCAAATGAAACAGGGGAAGGGACCTGTTTCAGTGTAAGTTCCTTGTCTGTCTGTCTGTCTGTCTGTCTGTCTGCCTGTCTGTCTGTCTGTCTGTCTGTCTTTCGCCCCTTCTCTTTCTCTCTCTCTCCTCTCTCTCTCTCTCTCTCTCTCTCCCTTCTCTCTCTCACTCTCTCCCCTACTCTCTCTCTCCCTTCTCTCTCTCTCTCTCTCTCTCCTCTGTCTCTCTCTCCCTTTCTATCTACCTCTCTCTCTCCTTCTTTCTCTCCCTCCCGCCTACTCTCTCTCTGCGTGCAAGAGTGCGTGGGTTTATTTGTGTGTGTGTGTGTGTGTGTGTGTGTGTGTGTGTGTGTGTGTGTGTGTGTGTGTGTGTGTGTGCAGATGTGTGTGTGTGTGAGTGTATGTATGAGTGTGCGTGTGCGCACGCATGTGTGTGTGTATGTGTGTATGTGTGTGTGTGAGTGTATGTATGAGTGTGCGTGTGCGCACGCATGTGTGTGTGTGTGCTGATGTGTGTGTGTGTGTGAGTGTATGTATGAGTGTGCGTGTGCGCACGCATGTGTGTGTGTATGTGTGTGTGTGTGTGTGCTGATGTGTGTGTGTGTGAGTGTATGTATGAGTGTGCGTGTGCGCACGCATGTGTGTGTGTGTGTGTGCAGGACAAATAATTCGTTTTGTTTGTTTTTGTTTTGTGTTTCTTGGATTTCTCTCTGAAGATGGTGTCCCTTCAGTCAAACTACAATCTATAATATTATAATAAAGGCAATTTATATAGCGCTTTCCAGAGCACAAAGCGCTTCACATAAAATCAGTATATAACTAAATACAAATAGATACACCAACATAAAATTTAAACATACCGCTGCTAACACTATATAACATAAAACATAAAATTTACGTTCAACAAGACATATTAACATAGTAAATTCAAATATTACTAAAAATAGTGACAATCATACAAAAATATTTTCTCTCTCTTTCTCTTCACACACACACACACACACACACACACACACACACACACACACACACACACACACACACACACACACACACAGACCCAAACACACTCCCTCTCTCAACCACTCAGTTTCTCTACTATCAAATTCTATCACGCTTACACATACTCTTACTCATACTCTCACTCTCTTGCCCCACCCCAACCATACTCTCGCTCTCTACCGTGCTCCCAATATTCCTTGCTCACTCTCTCTCTCTCTCCCGCACAGCCTCTCTCTCTCTCTCTCTTTTCCTCTCCATCGGCCGGGCCACTACAGCAAGTAGTAAAAACAAAAGAATAAGTTCTTTACCAGGAGCCCAAAATGTGGACGGATCCCAAATGAGATCGTGTCCATCAGTGGTGAATTTACATGTTCATAATGTTAATAATCCACAGATTAAATTTCTCACTTATAATGTGAATGGATTATTACCGAAACTGGATGATGAGGATTTCATTAATTTCATTTCGCAGCATGATTTCATTTGTCTCACTGAGACCTTTATAGCGAATGATTTTGATTCATCTTTGTTTCAAGAGTTTGTTGTATTTACACTAAAAGCAAAGAAACTGTCTCATCAAGGAAGGTATTCCGGTGGAATAATAGTTATGGTAAGAAAGACTTTAAAATCGTTTGTTAAACGAATTGAGGTTGGAAACGAAAATGCTATTATTGTTGAAATCAACAAAGATTTGTTTTCAACAAATAAACCTATAATGTTTGTATGTACATATATTCCCCCTCATGATTCCACATACTGGAATAATCAGCATGATGGGTTTGGTATGGAAGTGTTGGAACAATGTTTGTTAGATTTACAAGTTTCGCACGACGACTTTTATGTTTTGCTGACTGGTGATTTAAATGCAAGAACAGCTGATGGTAACTACTGTTCATTTGGATATGACAGTGGCAGTGTTTTAACTGACCTTTCGGTATACAGTGATTTTTTGAGACAGTCTCATGATTGCCGCACAAATGTTTTTGGAAACCAACTGCTCGAGCTATGCAGTATGTTTGACTGTATCATTTTAAATGGTCTGTGTAAACTGGACTTTGATGGTAGTTATACATACATTGGGGTTTCAGGGTCGAGTGTAGTTGACTATTTCATCGTATCATGTGATCTGTTTTCATCAATTAAAATTGCTGCATTAGATGTTGACAGTCTCACAGAATCAGATCATTTACCGGTTATAATGAAAGTGGAGCGAAAGCTTGAAACAGGAATAAAAGCGGAGGGAAAAGTATCAAAAAATAACATCACACAAAAGTTCATATGGCAAGAAAATAAGAAAGACGATTATACAAACAAATTACAAAGTGAGCACATTCAGAGAAGACTTACATTGGCTTCGGATACTCTAGACACTAATGTAGATAAGGCTTTAACCATATTTGTTGAATGTCTCAAAGAAGCTGGTGCTTGTATGTACCGTAAGAAATGTACAGAGAAGAGAAAAAGATCTGATTGGTTTGATGGTGAATGTGAGAAAGCAAAAGCAGAAAGCAGAAAAACTCTCAAACACTACAGAAAAACAAAAGATGAGGATGATAGAGTTGTGTATTGTGAAGCACGGAAGAAGTATAAAAAATTATTAAAGAATAAAAAACAGCAGTATAATAAACAAAAAGCAGAATGCTTAGCCAGAAATATTTCAAATTCATCGCAGTTTTGGACTGAGTTAAGAAATATAGGGTATGGTACCAAAAACAAACTCACTAACAATGTAAGTATTGATGAATGGTTCAGTCATTTTAAAAACGTATTTCAAGATAACAGATCAACAAATGATGAGCGCTGCATTGTCGAAGTAGATTTAAATGAATCAACAGAACACCCATTAAATTCTAAGATAACTATAGAAGAAGTCAGAGAATCCATCAGAAAATTGAGGATAGGTAAAGCCAGTGGAATGGACGGTGTTACAGCCGAGATGTTAAAAAATGGTAACACAAATATCCATAATTTTCTTTTGAAGCTGTTTAACACTTTATTCGACCGAGGAATTTATCCTCAAGACTGGTCAAAAGCTATTATCATACCAATATTTAAGAAAGGAGATCCTGATAAAGTGGACAATTACAGGGGTGTGTCGTTATTAAGCATTGTTTCAAAATGTTACACATCAATACTGAATACTAGATTGTATGCTTGGTTAGAAAACAATAATTTAATATCAGAAAGTCAGGCAGGTTTTAGGAAAAAATATTCTACAGTGGATCAAATTTTCAGTCTGTACGCTATGGTTCAGAAAACTATGTGCAAGAAAGGTAGAAAACTATATGTTGCTTTTGTAGACTTTAAGAAAGCCTTTGATTCGGTTCAGCATGACAAACTCTTAAAGTGTATTCAAAATCAAGGAGTAAAAGGAAAGTTTTTGGCTTCGCTAAAAGCAATGTATGAATCATTATGCTCATGTATTCGGGCAAACCGGGAATTATCTGAAATATTCGATAACCCCATAGGCGTGAGACAAGGATGTGTCTTAAGCCCTACTTTATTTTCGGTATTAATAAATCAATTAGCCAATTATATGGATGAAAAGGGGCGACATGGCATCCAGTTGATGCCAGGTTCAATGGAAATATTCATTCTTCTTTTTGCAGATGATGTAGCCCTTCTGTCAACAACACCAAATGGTTTGCAAAACCAGTTAAGAGTCTTGCAGACATACTGTGCCAGCATGAAACTGGAAGTTAATCTTGAAAAAACTAAGGTTATGGTTTTCAGAAGAGGGGGCTTCTTAGGACGACATGAACAATGGTTTTACAAAGGGACAAAATTGGAAGTAGTTAGTAAATATTGTTATCTGGGGTTCAGTTTCACGACAATGATTAGCACCAAGGCCGGCACAGAACATTTGGTGACAAAAGGTAAAAAAGCAACTTTGCTATTAAACAGGACTTTTCAAAAATATAAAGACATGACTATAGAAACTTTCTTCAAGTTGTTTGATGCAAAAATTCAACCTATTTTGTTGTATTCTTCTGAGATATGGGGACTTAACAGACTTCAGCATATAGAGAAAGTACATTTGGTATCGTGCAAAAGACTGTTGGGTGTTCCAGTCAGGACACCTAACAAGATGGTATATGGGGATTTGGGAAGATATCCTCTTTATGTCAACTCCTCAACTACCTGTCTTAGATATTGGTTTAAATTACTGGAAATGAATCCAAATAGGTTACCTTATAAGGCTTACCAAATGTTAGTGGAACTTGACAGGGCTGGGAAAGAATGCTGGGCTTCAAAAATAAGGGACATTTTGTGTGAAACGGGATTTAATATCGTGTGGCTGCAACAAGGTGTTGGTGATGTAAAAGCCTTTTTGCGTGTATTTAAACAGAGACTTGTAGACTTATATATTCAAGAATGGTCTGGGTCACTCAGAGACAGAGATAGGTATGAAAGCTACAGATCATTTAAGACTATCTTTGAAAAAGAGAAGTACATTGACTCTATTGATATATACTGTTTCAGAGTTGCCCTTTCACAAACAAGGTTGAACGTTTTACCACTAAACAATAATATAAATAGATACAGTGAATCTGATCAAGAAAAGGTGTGTCCATTTTGCAGGACAGAATCTGAAAACGAAGAACACTTATTATTTAGATGTTCCACTTACGCTGATCTCAGGGCGAAATTTTTAAAGGATTTAGTCAGCATGCCTATGTGCATACTGCTCCAATCAACAAATAGCCACCGAAGCCACAGCGTATCCAGATACGTTTTCCACGCCATGAATAGGAGAAAAAAATTGTTAAAAGGAGAAGAAAAGTAAATAGTTATGTAGATACTAGCACTAGAATTTCAGACAATAATTAATTTTAATTGTAAAGAAAAAAAAAATGTTTATTTGAATATGAAAGGGGTGCTCATATAGAGACACATGTGCATAGGTGCCTGTGTATTCACATTGACGTTGGTGTACTTATGTGCATATATAGGTGATAGTATCTACATTATGTATATGTGTGGGTACATATGTATATATATCTATGTATGTATATATGTATGAGTGATTATGTATGTGTGCGTGTATATAGATGTGTATGTGTGTATGTGCGTTTATACATACCCTTCAATTCAGTCTATGGCCTGAACCATTGCTGACCGCCGAAGATTGAGTTATCTCTGAACTAAAAGATGCACGAAGTGCTAAATATGCGTTGAATGATCATTTGGTATTGTCTCAATGTCAATTGTTTTGGTAAATGAGTGACTGATCTGCGATTAGTCTGATTAATGGATTGGCATTATGAATGTCTGTTTTTGCCAATTAACCGACTGTTTTGGGGTCGAATTGCTCCTATGTCATATATTTCTTGTTTCACTTCATTGTACATTAATTCCATTGATTGGTTTAGATTCACTGGTGAATAAATTGATAAACTGAACGCATGATTAGCTGACAACGGAATGATTATATGATTTGTTAATTGATGGCGATGGGTGGCTCACCGACTGATCGATTTATAGATTGATGGTTTTAGCTATTGATCGATCAGTGATTGAATTATGGAATGTATGGATGATTGATTCGCGTTATTTGAAGTAACGATTGCAAATTGATATATTGAACTCAGTTAAATTCTAGGTTATCTGGTCGATTAAGTCACTGGATGACTGATTAACTGGTTAAATGATTGATCGATTGATTGATTGAGAGAGGGAGTGATTACGTTAAGTGATTGTTACTGAAGTGATATCGATTGTACAGTTGGATGATGCATCTGACCCAGTCAATTGAAAGCTGATTTGTCAGTTGAATCACGGGCTGAATGGCGGATTATTTGATTGATCAACTGGTAAGTCAGTTGATTGATTGGTTAGTTGATTGGTTGACTGTTTGATTGATTGGTTGTTTGGTTGATCGATTGATGGATTGAGTGTTTATGTCAAGTACCTGTGATTGAATATATTGATCAACTGTATGATCTCCGAAGGGTACAAGAAATGTCAGATCTGTGCACTAATTGAATGGTTTGTTTGTCTGATAGCCAGTTATTGTAAAATTGACAATTGGACGAATGATATAGATGCGGTTAATGACAAATATTCTTAGCTGGCCAGTTAAGGAATATGGACTAGAATACAAATGAAAGGACCACTGTAAATGCAAAGATGAATGTATCCCAGCTTATGTGACGGTAAACGATAGAAGGGGACAATGTGACAGAGTTCACTGCAGTTTGAGAGTATAACTTGTATGAATGTATAAGAAAACCTGATCTCCTCCCCTCCCCTTTCCCATGCATGTATTGTGGCCTAAGGCCGATGTACAATAAACATTTTCTGAGTTCTGAGTTCTGAGTTCTGAGTTCTCTTTTCCTCTCTCCCTCTCTCTCCCTCTCTCTTGCTCGCATAAACATGCTTCACACACCACACACACACACACACACACACACACACACACACACACACACACAAACACACACACACACACACACACATGTAGGAACGATGATCAGGGTTGAGAGAGAAGAGAAAGAGAAAATCAATGAAAGTATTGAGTGAAAAGATAGGTCTTCAGACTAGACTTGAAAGAAGGAAGACATTGCTTATGGCGAATATGATAGGGAAGGGAGTTCCAGGTCATGGCAGCAGAGTGGGAGAAAGCTCTCTGACCATGCAGTTTCCGGTTGAAACGGGGAACACAGAAAGTTCTTGTGTCGGTAGAGGATCAGAGAGTTCTGGATGGTACATACACTTGAAGAAGTTCAGACAGATAAGAGGGAGCGGAGCAAGTAAGAATTTTGTAACAGAGACAGCAACATTTGTATTTGATTCTTTGTTCAACTGGAAGCCAATGCAACTTTTTCAGAAGAGGAGAACATGACTGGGATCTAGGGGCTTTACAAACAAGCCTAGCTGCTGAATTCTGAACACGTTGGAGAGGTTGAATGACAACTGAAGGGCAGCCGATTAGAATAGAATTACAGTAGTCCAAGCGTGAAAGAATATAAGAGGAAATAAGAGTTTTAGT
>JAPXFY010001350.1:17500-20000 GCA_030674185.1 Monoplex corrugatus | reverse complement strand
TCGTCTTGACCAAATGAAGGATATGGATAATCCATCACCATTATGATAACATTTCTTTCGTCTTGACCAAATGAAGGATATGGATATCCATCACCATTATGATAACATTTGTTTCGTCTTGACCAAATGAAGGATATGGATATCCATCACCATTATGATAACATTTGTTTCGTCTTGACCAAATGAAGGATATGGATATCCATCACCATTATGATAACATTTGTTTCGTCTTGACCAAATGAAGGATATGGATATCCATCACCATTATGATAACATTTGTTTCGTCTTGACCAAATGAAGGATATGGATATCCATCACCATTATGATAACATTTGTTTCGTCTTGACCAAATGAAGGATATGGATATCCATCACCATTATGATAACATTTGTTTCGTCTTGACCAAATGAAGGATATGGATATCCATCACCATTATGATAACATTTGTTTCGTCTTGACCAAATGAAGGATATGGATATCCATCACCATTATGATAACATTTCTTTCGTCTTGACCAAATGAAGGATATGGATATCCATCACCATTATGATAACATTTGTTTCGTCTTGACCAAATGAAGGATATGGATATCCATCACCATTATGATAACATTTGTTTCGTCTTGACCAAATGAAGGATATGGATATCCATCACCATTATGATAACATTTGTTTCGTCTTGACCAAATGAAGGATATGGATATCCATCACCATTATGATAACATTTGTTTCGTCTTGACCAAATGAAGGATATGGATATCCATCACCATTATGATAACATTTGTTTCGTCTTGACCAAATGAAGGATATGGATATCCATCACCATTATATAACATTTCTTTCGTCTTGACCAAATAGAAGGATATGGATATCCATCACCATTATGATAACATTTGTTTCGTCTTGACCAAATGAAGGATATGGATATCCATCACCATTATGATAACATTTGTTTCGTCTGACCAAATGAAGGATATGGATATCCATCACATATATAACATTTGTTTCGTCTTGACCAAATGAAGGATATGGATATCCATCATCATTATAACATTTGTTTCGTCTTGACCAAATGAAGGATATGGATATCCATCACCATTATTAACATTTCTTTCGTCTTGACCAAATGAAGGATATGGATATCCATCATCATTATAACATTTCTTTCGTCTTGACCAAATGAAGGATATGGATATCCATCATCATTATAACATTTCTTTCGTCTTGACCAAATAAAGGATATGGATATCCATCATCATATAAACATTTCTTTCGTCTTGACCAAATGAAGGATATGGATATCCATCACATTACACTTCACACATGTTTTCTAACTCTTTCTTTCTCTTCGTCTTCACATCAACATATGTTTTACGCTGATAAGTAATATCACATGTGTTCAATCATTTCAAGTAAAGTGATACTTTCACCTTTGATTCTGAATCCCTAAAAAACGGTCATACCTTGGATCTATAAATACACGTACTAGACGTTCCTCTCTTGTTCAATGACCAGTGATACACGTCCTTTTGACGTCCGATACCAACAAGCTGCCCAGATGTCCACTAAAAATATCAGGGCACTTACAACATCTTTCCGTTTACGTATATTTCATCATCCAAACTCAATTTTGTCCGAAGGTTAATGGCAGACCAAAGAAGGTTGCCTGTCCTGTTTATAACTTGAACACTACAGGCAAGATTGTTATCATCCTTAATCTTTACGATTCATGCAGATTTCATTATCTGAACTCCCATATTTGCTGGAAGTGGATGGCAGACCATCGAATGTTGTTCGTCCTGTTTATAACTTGCATCCTGCATGCAAGTTTGTTATTATCTGTGGGCTAAAGGTGTCACACAATGTTAGGAGCAAGGTGCAGGCAAGATTGTTATTATCTGTGGGCTACAGGTGACACACAATGTTAGGGGCAAGGTGCAGGCAAGATTGCTATTATCTGTGGGCTACAGGTGTCACACAATGTTAGGGGCAAGGTGCAGGCAAGATTGTTATTATCTGTGGGCTACAGGTGTCACACAATGTTAGGGGCAAGGTGCAGACAAGATTGTTATTATCTGTGGGCTACAGGTGACACAATGTTAGGGGCAAGGTGCAGACAAGATTGTTATTATCTGTGGGCTACAGTGTCACAAACAATGTTAGGGGCAAGGTGCAGGCAAGATTGTTATTATCTGTGGGCTACAGGTGTCACACAATGTTAGGGGCAAGGTGCAGACAAGATTGTTATTATCTGTGGGCTACAGGTGTACACAATGTTAGGGGCAAGGTGCAGGCAGATTGTTATTATCTGTGGGCTACAGGTGACACATAATGTTAGGGGCAAGGTGCAGACAAGATTGTTATTATCTGTGGGCTAAAGGTGTCACACAATGTTAGGGGCAAGGTGCAGGCAAGATTGTTATTATCTGTGGGCTACAGGTGTCACAGAATGTTAGGGGCAAGGTGCAGGCAAGATTGTTATTATCTGTGGGCTACAGGTG
>JAPXFY010001350.1:0-15000 GCA_030674185.1 Monoplex corrugatus | reverse complement strand
ATATTTATGATTGAATATGTAGGGACCTGAGTGAACTGGTGCACAGCCATTAACAGCCATTTGTCACAAAGGTCCGGATATCCACAGAAAAGCTGTGTTCTTTCCCAAAGGTACGCTCACAATGTACATTAAAAACAGTCAATAGACATTGTCATCCCGGAACCCAATACAGGAGGCCTGTCGACCACAAGCATGGCGAACTACACACATACCAATGTTGGAAAAACGACAGGAAGAGGGGTGGGATCTTTCAGTTTCGGTTTCAGTTTCTGAAGATATCTCCGCGCTTGCAACGAATTCCATATGCACTAACGTCACATGTGCCATGTGTGTGGTGATCATGGCACAAGCCTTAAGCCTGCACATAAACCCAAGAGCTGGCCAGGTCCAGAGGCCCTACCTAGACTATGTTTTACCTAGTCTATGTTTATACTAGTATTGTATCAACCTATCACTGGAAAAATCTTGGTGTGAGTCGTGGCTGGGTGGAAAGATCAAAGAAAAGTAGGGATGCTTTCTGCTATTATTTTGCTTAATCTTTTAAAATTCGATATCCATGTTTCCTTTAAAAGAACATATAAGGTACGCCTGATCTTAACAGACTTGTACTCATATAATAATCCCCTCATGCAAAATAACAGTAAATGGCAGAACACTGACACAGGTTGATAATCCGGGAACGGTCATTTCATCAGACAGGCAGATGCACACCAAATATAGCCAGCAGAATCGGCCAAGCCAAAACAGCATTCAAGAAAATGAAACAAACTCCCACCAAAGAATATCAGGAAGAGAGTTCTTCAGTGTTATATGGAACTGACACTGTGGTCGGATGTGAAGCGTGAACAGTCAACACACCGAGTCAGAACAAGAAGAATGTTAAGAGTTCCATGGACAACAAAGAATACAAACAAGACCATCTTGAAAGAACATTAATGAAGAAGATTATAAAAAGACAACCAACATTTATAGGACATTCTGTGAGGCAAGATTAGAGCACCTAGTCACAATAGGAAAGCTGGAGGGAAACAGCACTAGGAAGACCCAGGGAGAAAATATTGGACGGATTTGCAGCGTGGCTGAAGACAGAGAGTGTGGAAGATTACTCGCAGCGACAAGGGATATATTGTATGGAGGGCCATGCGTCAGGGCACCTGATGATGATGATGATGACAATTATAAGCGCCAAGAGCACTGTTAGGCATACTACAAAAGTACATTATTGTCAACGTGTCCTGCTACTCAAACGTGCACACGCTCATTCAAAGCACATCTCACTCACATCATGGTCTTGTCGAAGTCAACAGCGTTTTCTTCTAATCCTCTAATTTTTCTACACAATCCAAATCCCAATCCCCTTCAGAGCAAAATGGTGTTCAACCAGTCTTCATCATTATGATGATTGTTGTTATCACAGGCAGTCAAGGCAACATTAACAAGCACACCCACCCCCATTTTTTTATGAGAAAATCCACTTTCTGATGAAATGACAAGACAAGAAGTAAGTCTCGTTGTGAGGCAGACATTATGTGTTTGACATCATTCAACTCCACGAAGTGGTTAGCGAAAGAGACCACTGACTTGAACACTCATCAGTCCAAAAACGTTAAAAAATATATTTTCATCCACTTTCAACAAGATATCAAGACAAAAACAATTAGCAAAGCAAAATTTTAAGCACACAAGAGATCAAATTCAACAAATATACAAGACATCCACATCTTAGTCAAAATGAACTACAGATGCACATGGAGTATCATCAACACCAAAAACGTACAGAATCAGACGAAATGTGTACGGGCAAAGTTTTGAGAAAACGTTCATATTTGATGTCGTAAATGGATAAGCGATTAGCATAACTTTTCTTAAAAACTTTTGTTTCACAACAACCGACATCTAACATAAAGTGCGTCACGCCCAAAGGACGCACTCGTCGCCGTCCTTCCCTTCGCACTACTATATACATACATACGTACTACGTAGTGCCAGTGGTGTACGGTGGCCAACTAAAAAAACGGGGTTGTTAAAACAGCATTTTTTGCCCAGCCGTATCTCGCCGTCCCCTCAAGGGATCTGCACCAAACTTGGCAGTCGTGCGCTCCGTTGAAAGGTGCGACATTCAGCCTACGAGGTGTGCGGGTCTTGGAAGGGGAAGGTAAGAGGCACGCCAAAGATACATACAGTTAAAAGATACAGGGTAAAAGCAAACATGAAAAAAGACCTTGTTTCTACATGATCCTTTGGCGTACACACGACAACGTTTCCAGCAGCTCAGGTCGTCTTGTCAAGTGAAAGAAAGTGGACACTAAAATGACAGAGCATTGAACATTGAGGGAACAGGGCGACTGAGAGTTACTCAGATAGGCAATATAGAAATGATGCAGTTGAAAGGTAACTGAAAGTGACAGAGCACAACTGAAAAGAAATATTACAACTAAAAAAAATGTTTTAAAAACTACAAAAAGGGATGTGACACGCAGCAACAGATGTTTGAAGGTTTTGTCCGTTTGGAAGGTGATGGATGAGTGGTGGTTTGGGAAATCTGTCTTGAAAATGTTGCAGTTGAAGATATTTGAGTGAAAGAGAAACAATACATAGTTATGCAGTAATTTCATTACATATCTATATATAAATATATATGTGTGTGTGTGCATAGAGAGAGAGAGAGAGATTTATGTCCATGATAATATGTTTTATTAATTTCCATGATATATATATTTTGTGTGTGTGTGTTGTTCGACGACGTGGGCTGGCTGTTGTGTTGTAGTGTGTATTTTGTCTCTTGTGTTTTGCAATGCAGCAGCCCAGACACATGGAGCAGGCAGGCAGTGGGTGATTGTTGTTGTTTGTTGTTGTTGTTGTGCGGCTCTGCTTGTTGATGATAGTTGGTTGAGTGGTGAAGTGCAGCATGAGGGTAGATAGGAGGGCGCGTGGGTGTGCTGCTTACCTGGCCGTTGCCAGTGACTTGTGTAGCCTGTTACATGTCCAGTGCCAGTAACTGGTATACTTGGCAGCCTGTCCAAGTCCACACACACACACACACACATATACACACACACATATACACACACTGCTGGAGCAGCGTATTACGTTCCAAAATTTAAAATACAAAAGTCATTTTTCATTGGGCCAAATGTATCTATATTACAGGATTAGTCGCTATTACAAGCGTTGCATTATATAGTAGACCTTAAACCTGTCTTTTCAAAGGGGTTCTCTTTGTTGATTCAAAATCTGTATTATATGCCTTACAGTCTTATAATACAGACACAAGACCTGACTTAATTACTGAGGCAAATCATCTTATACATCGTTTAAGGACAAAAGGTATAGATATCAGTTTATGCTGGGTGCCTTCTCACGTTGGTCTTCTGGCAACGAAGTAGTAGACAGAGCAGCTAAACAAGGTGCACACAACACTGATAATACTATAGAATTACGTATTAAAACTTCCGTAAAAGAAGCTTGCAACTTGCTAGAATAGCCTCATGGATTCGATTTCATGAACATTTCAATGAAAAGTTTGTGCCACAACAAATGATAAAACTTTCATTACAAAATGTATGTAAAAAATTGCAGTATTCTTCCATATATCATTGGAGATCGATTGTTGCTGTTCATTTTCGTATTCAGCTAAACGCGTTGAAAACAAATTATTGTAAAAATATCAAGTGTATTTGCGAAGAAAAATTCACACTGTTTCACTGTTTATTTTACTGCAAAATGCTACGTTCTTTTTTACCAAAAATATTTACACAAGAAAAGTATTCTGAAACTCATTTTAAAGAAATAACTTCAGATCAGTTTTTATCAGTTAAAATTTCAGAATCATTGGTTCACAGTCCTGTTAATGTATTGCTTTAAGTTTGTTTATGAAGTTATATTTTCGCGTTAAATTTTTCCTTCACATTGTTAATGTTAATTGTTAGTGTTAAGATCTTGTTCCATTTTTCTATTTACCCACTTATTTGTCTTTTACTCTGTCTCCCCTCTCCCCACAATGCAACTCGCCCACCTCTCATCCTCCATCCCCCCCCCCCCCCCGTCTAATATCACTCATAGTGAACAGACGTTAAATTAAAGAACGACGAATACACACACACACACACACACACACACACACACACACAGAGACACACGCACAGCACACACACACACATACACACACACACACACAAACACACACACACACACGACACTACACTGACACTACTGACACTGACACTGACACTGACACTGACACTGACACTGACACTGACACTGACTCTGACTCTGACTCACACTCACACTCACACTCACACACACACACATTCTCACACACCACAACCACACAAGAAAACAGTTGGCTTGAGCGGGTGATATCTACGACCTAACCGTGACATCATGCCCCGTGACGTGCCGATAACATGCAGCCAACCACGCGCGCCCAGTGTTGTGTGTGACCATAGGGGGAGGAGCGCCTTCGGCTGAGAAGCACTGTATAAACATCCTGGTCACGCATGGCTGCTTGACACGGTGACACGATTGGCCGGGCAGCCGCCCCCGGTGACGTGATTGGCCCTGGTTTAATTGCCTACGTTCAGTCCTGGCCTCGCCGCCACCCTATAAGAAGACGGGGCGGGTAGAGGTTGGAGTCTTCTTTTGTCCACCTGTTCGTGCTGGATGGTTAGTGTTGCTTTTCCCGATCACAAGGCCGTGACAAGGACACTACTGGCTCCTTAAGTCTTTCAAAGAAGTGGTCTCCTGGGCCAGTATTGCTTGACTCGTTGCGTTGCGTCATTGAAGCGTGCGTCACAGGCCCTTTCCCGTTAGTCAAGTTAGAGTGGGACTAGTGTTTATTTTCTTCTGAAAAGAAACAATTTGTTGGCGGACAATCTATTGGTACTGTGCTGCCCAGTCAATATCTACGACCTTCCGTCGTAAGCGGCTGGATGAATGAGATGTGCTCTTGGTGTCACTCCCTAAGGAACGCTCTCGTCGGCGTCGTTCCATTCGCACTACTACATACATACATACGTACTACGTAGTCCCAGTGGTGTACGGTGGCCAACCAAAACCACGGGGTTGTTAAAACGGCATATTTGGGACAGCCGTATCTTGGTGTCTCCTGAAGGGATCTGCACCAAACTTGGCAGTCGTGCGCTCCCTTGAAAGGGGCGACATTCAGCGTAGGAGGTGTGCGGGTCCCGGAAGGGGAAGGTGAGAGTCACGCCAAAGATGTTACCGGGGTGTGTCATCAATTACATCCTTCCGACAGTGGGAGCGCTGGGAGCTGGCAGAACAGACATGAGCCCTGCTTTCACGCTGCGCTTGTACAGGACTGCATCACCATTGGTACAGACAAGCCCAACCTCCTCCCCAACCCACCTCCTTCCCCAACCCCAATAAAAAGAAAGGAAGGACTAAATAAAAAACAACAACAAGTACAGTAGAGAACAGAAAGGAAGCCTACGGCAATGGAGACAGGCAGACGCGAAGACAGGGAGCTCACCAAGACCATTGCCAGGCACAGTGTTTGTAAGGGAGTCGCTTTCCTTGGACTAGTGCCAACCCAGCATTGGTGACTTTGTCTGTTGGATGCTGTTCACATGAGAGGGGGAAGACCGCCTTACCCAGACGGTTAGCCTGATGCAAAGGACGTAGGTCGGTGTTTAACAGGAAATGGTACAAGAGCACAAGCCACTGTTGAATGAGCACTGTAATGCACTGTTTGCACAGGGATGGAGAGACAGGCTACTTCCCGCGAATGCCTGCGCCGTCCGAGGTGCTGACTGCGCAGGAGGGTGGATGCTGCTTATGCCAGCGCCCAGACGGGAGTGATGGTAAGAGCAGAATAATAATAATAATTACAATATTAATAATAATAATTACAATATTTATATAGCGCAAAATACTTGATAAAATCAAATCTAAGCGCTGAAGCAGACACACACGCACGCACGCACGCACGCACGACCACACACACACGAACACGCACACACACACACACACACACACACACACACACGCATGGCTATAAATGGGGAGAAAGAATAAAAGCAATAAAAGCAAGAATAAAAGCAATGGAAAATTATAGAGAGCATAGCATATACAATTATATATTATAACCATGTGATTCCCCTCCGAGCGGAGACAGGCTGCAGAGGGGGGGGGGGGTTGAGCGAGGTTAGGATTTTATGCGGAGGAGAAAAGGTGAGTTTTGAGAGCGGACTTGAAGGAGACAAATGTAGGTTGCTGACGGACTGAGAGAGGAAGTTTGTTCCAGGAGAGTGGACCAGAAACAGAGAAGGCTCGTGGACCATAGGTATTGAGCTTAGTGCGTGGAAAGTGAAAAGTCAGAGGATCGGAGGCAGAGCGGAGGGTACGTGAGGGAACATAGATCTCAAGTAGGCTTGACAGGTAATCGGGGGCTGCGTTATTGAGGCTTTTGTAGCACATGGTGTCTAGTTTGTACTGAATGCGCTTTGATACAAGGAGCCAGTGAAGTTGTGCCAGGAGAGGAGATACGTGGTCAGCTTTTTTCTTTTTGAGTACAAGGCGTACATCATTGTTTTGAATGCGCTGTAGGATGTGAATGGTGGAGGCAGGAAGACCAGACAGGAGTGAATTGCAATAGTCAATGCGAGACATTATGAAGGAGAGAACGAGTTTTGCAGTTGTTTCGACAGAGAGATACTTCCTGATCAGCCTTATACGATGGAGATGATAGTAGCAAGATCTGGCAGTTTGAGAAACAAAGTTGTTCATGGACAGAGTAGAGTCAATGCAGACACCAAGGTTTTTAGCTGAATCAGAAATTGGGACTGATGTGTTACATAATGGGAGAGAAAGAGGAGGCAGCTGAGAAAGTTTCTGATGGGTGCCAATGAGGATAGCTTCTGTCTTGTCGTCATTAAGCTGAAGTTTGTTGAACGTCATCCAGTTCTTAATATCCGAGTAACACTCAGTGGTGCGAGTCAACAGGTGCTGTATATTATCAGGTGAGTCACTGTCTTGAAGTTGGGTGTCATCAGCATAGAAGTGGTGTTTTATAGAGTGGGAGTTGATGATGGTGGACAGGGGGGAGGTGTAAAGAGTGAAAAGAACAGGGCCAAGGACAGATCCTTGTGGAACACCACAGGTCAGGTATGCAGGTTGAGAGTAAGTGCCATTGATGAGAACGGTTTGTTTTCTGTTTGATAGGTATGAAGTGAACCAGGACAGAGCAATGTCAGAGATGCCAAAAGTATGATGAAGTCTAGAAAGGAGAATATCATGATCAATGGTATCAAAGGCTGCAGACAGATCAAGGAGTGTGAGGAGAGAGACTTTGCCAGTATCAGTTGCAAGGAGGAGATTGTTGAGAATGTGTAGTAGGGCAGTTTCAGTGCTATGGCACTGGCGGTAGGCTGACTGGAAAGGATTGAGGAGATTGATGGCAGACAGGTGAGAGTTCAGCTGGTTGAGGACGACTTTTTCAAGGAGTTTTGACAAGAAAGAGAGATTAGAGATAGGCCGGTAATTTTTCAGTTCATTTGGGTCTAAATTGTGTTTCTTGAGGAGAGGGTGAACAATAGCAGACTTGAAAGAATCTGGGACAGTTCCAGTTTGAAGAGAAGTGTTGACGATGTCAGTGATGAATGGGAGGAGAGTAGGGAGACAGTCGGAGTAGAGAGAACCTGGAAGAGGATCCAGTTCGCAGGTTTTGAACGACATGGATCTGATTGTGTTGAAAATTTCTTCTTGTGAGACTGGGGTAAAAGTAGTAAGAGGTGTGCCAGAGAAGGAAGGGTCAGGTGGGCATGGTTGACAGGCCTGTCACGAAGAGTTTGTATTTTGGTGGTGAAATACTTGGAGAATACAGATGGGAGTTCTTCATTTGTATGTTTTGTTGGGAGAGGTAAATCTTTTCGTGTGCCAAGGAGATGATTCATGGTTGTAAAGAGTTCTTTTGAAGAAGAGGCATTCAGGATTTTGGTTTGGAAATAGCTTGTTTTTGCTGATGCAATGAGGGTGGATCTTTTGTTTTAGAGGCTTGGAAAAGTTGCCTGTGTACAGTGAGTTTGGATTTGCGCCAGCGGCGCTCTGCTCTGCGGCGGGCACGTTTTGCACAGGCAATCTCATGAGTGAGCCAGGGGGTAGGGGGGTGGTCAGGTAAAAGACGGGTTTTGGCTGGAGCATGAGTGTCCAGAAGATGGTGGAGAGTAGTATAGAATTCATCAGCAAGGTTATGTGACTTTTCAGAAAGGAGACGGGAGGCATCAGATGAAAATGTGGAGAGGTCGATAGATTTGAGATTGCGTCGAGTCACTGTGCGCATGGTACGGGAAGGAGGAGAAATGTCGAGAGAACAGAGAATTGCAGAGTGGTCAGATGGAAGGGCTGAAGTTAGACGGGTAGAAAGAACTAAGCAGTTGTCAGTAGCGGAATTGTGGTGATCACGAGAAATGATCCAGTGAAGAATGTGACCTTTTTGATGGGTTGGTTCAGAAATGTGTTGAGTCATATTGTGATTGGACAGAGAGTTGATGATATGTCTTGTGTCATAACGGTGAGTGTTGTCATAGTGGACATTGATGTCACCTAGAATGATGAGATTTCCAGGTAAGAGGCAGTAGTGGTCAAGCAATTGGTCAAAGTCAGAGAGAAACGTGGATGTGGAGAGTTTGTTGGCAGAACTAGGTGGGGGTCGATAGACACAGGAGAAGGTGATGGGGTGAGGGGTGGATTGGAAGGATACTTCAACGTGCTCGAAAGAAGGATGGGAGAAAGGCAGAGACTGCGAGAAAGATAGGCGGGAATGGAGTGAGTCGTTGTAGAGGATAGCGATACCGCCACCTCAGGATGAGCGATGGAAAGAAGCAAGCCTGTAACCACTCGGAGTGAGGCTAGCAGAAGAAAGCCATGGATGGGATCTGCAGATGATGAAAGTAGGGAGGGAGCGAGCGAGCGAGCAGTGTGCACAAGGCAATGAGTGGCAATTAATGTGACTGCGATCGATTGCACACACACACACACACACACACACACACACACACACACACACACACTCACTCACACACACACACACACACACAATCCACACACACGCAAAAAGACACAGACATGGACAGCTCTGATACATAGAGGTAAAAGATACAGGATAAAAGCAAACATGAAAAAAGGCCTTGTTTCTACATGATCCTTTGGCGTACAGACGACGACGTTTCCAGCAGGCCAGGTCGTCTTGTCGAGTGAAAGAGAAGTGGACACTAAACTGACAGAGCATTGAACATTGAGGGAACAGGGCGACTGAGAGTTACTCAGGATAGGCAATAGAGAAATGATGCAGTTGAAAGGTAACTGAAAGTGACAGAGCACAACTCAAAAAAGAAATATTACAACTAAAAAAATGTTTTTAAAACTACAAAAAGTGTGTCATGATTTACATCCTTCCGACAGTGGCAGCGCTGGGAGCCGGTAGCACACACATGTGCCCTGCTGCCACGCTGCGCTTGTACAGGACTGTATCACCATTGGTATAGACAAGCCCAACCCCCTCCCCAACCCCCCTCCTTCCCCAACCCCAAATAAAGACAGAAAGGAAGGACTAAATAAAAAACAACAACAACAAGTACAGTGGAGAACAGAAAGGAAGCCTACGGCAATGGAGACAGAAAGACAGGGAGCTCACCAAGACCATTGCCAGGGAGTCGCTTCCCTTGGACTAGTGCCAACCCAGCATTGGTGGCTTTGTCTGTTGGATGCTGTTCAGATGGGAGGGCTAGGGGGAAGACCGCGTTACGTCAGACGGTTAGCCTGATGCAAAGGACGTAGGGTCGGTGGTTAACAAGAAATGGGACAAAAGCACAAGCCACTGTTGAATGAGCACTGTAATGCACTGTTTGCACAGGGATGGAGAGACAGGCTACTTACCCGCCAATGCCTGCGCCGGCCGAGGTGCTGACTGCGAACGAGGGTGGATGCTGCTGATGACAGCGCCGAGACGGGAGTGATGGTAAGAGCAGAAGAAAGCCATGGATGGGATCTGCAGGTGAGGAAGGTAGGGATGGAGGGAGTGAGCGAGCACTGTGCACAAGGCAATGAGTGGCAATTAATGTGACTGCGATCGATTGCAGACACACACACACACACACACACACACACACTCAATCACACACACACGCAAAAAGACAGACATGGACAGCTCTGATACATAGAGGTAAAAGATACAGGATAAAAGCAAACATGAAAAAAGACCTTGTTTGTACATGATCCATTGGCGTACAGACGACGACGTTTCCAGCAGCCCAGGTCGTCTTGTCAAGTGAAAGAGAAGTGGACACTAAAATGACAGAGCATTGAACTATAACTATAAAAAGGGATGTGACACGCAGCAGATGTTTGAAGGTTTTGTCCGTTTGGAAGGTGATGGATGAGTGGTGGTTTTGGGAAATATGTCTTGTAACTGTTGCACTTGAAGATATTTGAGTGAAATTTTTTTTTTAAAACTACAAAAAGGGATGTGACACGCAGCAGCAGATGTTTGAAGGTTTTGTCCGTTTGGAAGGTGATGGATGAGTGGTGGTTTGGGAAATATGTCTTGAAAATGTTGCAGTTGAAGATATTTGAGTAAAAGAGAAACAATACATAGTTAAGCAGTAATTTCATTACATATCTGTATATATATACATATATATATATATATATATATATATATATGTGTGTGTGTGTGTGTGTGTGTGTGTGTGTGTGTGTGTGTTGTAGAGAGAGAGAGAGTGAGAGAGAGAGAGATATTTATGTCCATTATATACATGTTTTATTAATTTCCATTGTATATATATTTTGTGTGTGTGTGTGTTCTTTGAGGACAATCAATTGCTACTGTGCCGCCCACACACATGGAGCAGGCAGGCAGTGGGTGATTGTTGTTGTTTGTTGTTGTTGTTGTGTGGCTCTGCTTGATGATGGTTGGTTGAGTCGTAAAGTGCAGCATGAGGGTAGATAGGATGGCGCGTGGGTGTGCGTGCTTGCGTGGCCGTTGCCAGTGACTTGTGTAGCTTGTTACATGTCCAGTGCCAGTAAGTGGTATACTTGGCACCGTGTCCAAGTGGAGACACACAAAGACACACACACACAAACACATATACACAGAAAGAGAGAGAGCGGTTGATATCTATGACGTACCCGTGACATGCTGCCCCTGTGACGTGCCGTCAGTCGTAGCCTACCTACAGCCAAGCACGCTTGCCCATTGTTGTGTGTGAACACAGGGGAGAGGCGGGTATGGGTGAGAAGCACTGTTTACACATTGTGGTCAGGCCTGCCTGCTTGACACGGTGAAACGAGCGGCCGGGCAGTCGCCCCCGGTGATGTGATTGGTCCTGGTTTAATTGCCTTCCGTTCAGGCCTGGCCTGGCCGCCAGCCTGTAAGAAGACGGGGCGGGTAGAGGTTGGAGTCTTTGGCAAATTTGTCGATGGTTAGTGTTGCTCTTCCCAATCACGTGGCCGTGACCAGGACTTCTTAAGAGCTCTTTGAAAGAAGTGGGGTCCTGGGGCAGTATCGCTTGACTCGTTGTGTTGCGTCATTGAAGCGTGCGTCACCGTCCCTTTCTCATTAGCCAAGTTAGGGTGGGAGTAGTGTTTATTTTCTTCTTAAAAGAAACAATTTGTTGGCGGACAATCAATTGGTACTGTGCTGCCCAGTGATTATCTACGACCTTCCCGGCGTAAGCGGCTGGGTGAATGAGATGTGCGCGTGGCGTCACGCCCTAAGGACCGCACTCGTCGGCGTCCTTCCCTTCGCACTACTACATACATACATACGTACTACGTAGTGCCAGTGGTGTACGGTGGCCAACCAAAACCACGAGGTTGTTAAAGGGCATTTTTGTGGACCGCCTCCATGACGGAACAGAGTACCCGGACCTGTGGAGTACCATGAGCGTCTCTGATAAGATCCATACTGGCTGCGGGGAACCGCAGTTAGATATGGGCTATACTCGGTCGGAGAAGACAGCGAACAGGTCCGCCATATAAATCATGGAGAAAGTTTGTCGATTTTTCTACAGAGCTGGCAACTCGGTAAACTGCTATGGGAGTAGGGTATGGGAGCATGGACGGCACCCGCCCAGGACCTCTCCCATTAGGTGCACGGAGGAGCAATGGTGCGACGATCCCGTGTACCACGGACTTGGGCCAAGGACAACCCTGACTCACAGACCTATGGAGTCCCGTTCCCTGGTTTCGCGTTATCGGCCTGCGGACGGGACATATCCACCTTGTCTACCCACCCTGTGCTATTCCAAGAAGGGTGGGTGGAAAGACTATCTTGGTCGACAGACCAGACTACATGAAGACGTCGGAGAGGCCACCATCGATGAAACAGTAGAGGTCAATAAGATCGACCTCGAAGAAAGAGAAGGTGGCTTCTCCATCCTCATACCGTCCACGGCCTGGACTTGCGAATTATGCAACAAAAGGGAATTCGCAACGCTACGCAAGTTAGCTGGCCACTTTCGTGACCAGCACAAGGGCATAGAGCTCATTTTCAGGTGTCGTAGATGTGGGCGCGGAGGGAACCTGCATGGTGTGGAGGTTCATGCAGGAAAGTGCAGGGGGCACATTTGCATGCCAATGCCCGACTCGCATCCCCATCAATGTGAGTCATGCCCAATGACATTCACGACAAAGATTGGTTTGGGGCAGCATATTCGCCATAGGCACCCGTGTCTGGCGAACGCAAAGCGCATTGCCGCTCCTGTGGTAGAGAAGGAGAAGAAGAGGACTGCCAGAGCGGTAGGGAAAACACCACTCTGGAATGAAGACTCTTCTAGAGCCCTGGCCTTGATTCTGAAGGAGACCGGACAGGGAAGAGGACACCTGGAGCGAGTGCGGGTGAGAATGGAGCAGATTGGATATGCCTTCACTGTCAAACAGATCTCTGACAGAAAGAGATCGAAGGCTTACCAGAAGATCTCCGGTTCCTGCACTTGCTCAGAAGGCACAATTGAACCTCCAAGTCCCACCAGGGTCTACTCTACCCTGAGCGTGCAACCCAAAGTTGGCATGAAGACCCCAGTCTCACATCTATACACTGAAGCGATGTTGAGTGACCCGACCCGTAGCAAGGCTATGGACATTTTAAGGAAGGTAGAGGATGGCGAGGATGATGACGGAGCTATGCTCGACATACTGAGTGAACTCTCCGCTGCTCTGCAGAAAGAACCCTCTGGGGGCGGGCATGGGGCCGAACGCGAGAGGCTCCGTCGTGGGAAACCCCGGAGGTCCAAGAAGTGGAGTAAGAGGGCGAACCAGAAAGCCAACAAGTACCGCGCCTTGCAGCAAAGTTGGCAGTCGAACAGACGCAATTCCATCCGGACCGTCCTCGATGACCAACATACGGCCGGATGTGACATTCCCCCGGCAAAGGTAGAGCAGGCCTACAAGGAAAGGTTTGAGAGGCAGTCTCCCGGAGTGGAATTGAACATCTTTCCACCGCCCCGGCGTGGAGTCACAGACGAAGGGCGTGACGTCTTGGGCCAGCCAATAACATCAAAAGAGGTCATTAAAGCTTTAAAGGACACCAAAGCAATGACGGCAGCTGGTCCAGATGGGGTAGCGGCCCATCGAATAAAGGCAAAGTGTGGGGACGGGATCCTCCTGTCGATTGTATTTAACATCTGGTACATGACCAAAAAGATTCCGTCATACCTAAAGGAGGCCCGCAGCATCCTGCTTCCTAAAAAGAAGCAGGGGCTGGATGACATAGGGAATTGGCGACCGCTAACAATCGGCAGCGTCCTCACACGCCTTTATGCCAAAATTCTGGCAAAGCGCCTTTCTGATGCCGTACCCCTGAACCCGATTCAGAGAGGGTTCATCCCAGCCCCTGGGGTGAGTGAGAACACCATCCTCCTCAAGCGGATCATCAGAGAGGCCAAAAAGAAGAAGGGAACATTAGCGGTGGCCTTTCTGGACTTGGCCAAAGCTTTTGACACTGTTTCACATGACCTAGTCCGGAAAGGAATGGAGAGGTTTGGGATCACGCAGCACCCCTGTGGGGTGATCGAGGATTTGTACGAAGGTGCAACGACTCGAGTCACAGTCAGAGGGGGTGTGACGGGTCCCATACAGATACGGAGTGGAGTCAAGCAAGGTGACCCACTTTCGCCTGTCCTCTTTGACATAGCGATGGACCCTCTCTTCTGCCTATTGGAGGAAGAAGGCGTAGCTTGGAAAGCAGGACGAGGAACACCAGTCGTGGCCATGGGATACGCGGATGACACAGCAGTGCTCAGTCGAACGCAAGATGGGATGCGTCGGAATCTGAGACTTGTGTCCCGCTTCTGCGACGCGGTCGGACTGCAATTGAACGTGAACAAAAGCTGCGCCTTTCTTGTGAAATCCACGGGCAAAACTTTCACGGTCAATGATGATGACCCCTTTCTGGCCAATGAGCAACCAGTCCCATGGGTTGCGCCCGACCAGAAAACGACATACCTCGGTAAGCAGTTCGGTCCCTGGATTGGCCTGGAGCGTCCTGAACAGGTGGATCAGATCAGGGTATGGGGCGAAAGAATCCGGAAGGCACCGCTTAAGCCAGAACAAAGATTGGAAATCTGGCGGGACACCGTGCTTCCGAGACTCGCCTCAGCCCTGATCAACACCGAAGCTCCAAAAACGCATATGTGTGAGCTGGATTCGTTGGTCCGCAGGGAGGTTAAGCTTTGCTTGCACCTCCCAGAGCAAACAACGAATCATCTGTTCTACACACCACTGCGAAGAGGGGGTCTAGGGCTGATCGAGCTAGTGACACATGTCCCGAGATGTGAGGATAAGATCCTAAAGGGCATGGTGGACTCCACTGATGAATACATCGTCCGTTTAGTGGAGGCCCTTGGGATCCCTCAAGAGTCGTTGACCGTGACTTCCCCTGCCAGAGCGAATACCCACCACAAAGAATGGGCCCAACAGCCAGTGCAGGGGAAGGGAGTCGTCAACTGGGCCTACCATCCTGCTGCCAACCACTGGCTGAAGAGC
>JAPXFY010001349.1:0-37418 GCA_030674185.1 Monoplex corrugatus | reverse complement strand
TTCTATCATGTTTTGTTGTGTTGTTCTTATAGATGGCTCGTCAAAAATGTTTGAACATCCAATGAAAAGTAAGTCCACTAAAAAGATTTTTCAGTGAAACTTAGAAAATGTTGAATTTTCTCAGCATTGTAATCAAAAATGATTTGGGTAAAAATAAAGAAAATCCAATGCATCTTTCAACTGCTCTGATAAATTCAAAAGTTAGGCCCCTGCTTTACACTTAAGACACGCTTTGCTAATTCAAAACTTCAACTGATGAAAAAGTGAAAATATTAATTCCAAAAGAGTAAGGTTGCTGTTAGTTAATCTTTCCATACCTCACGGCTGAGAAATCAGCATTTTTTTTCTCGGTAAACATTGCAGAGTAGCTAAAATTTAATTTCATTTTAAAAAGAGAGCAAGAGATTTCATTCTTGAGGACTATTGTTACTTACACATCAGATGATTTAAAGATTGGACCTTGGCGAATAAAGATGTCTACTGCTTCCTGTGAATGAATAAAGCAGTTTCGACATCGCCATAACATGAACAAAAAGACGATTGAACGATTCCATTGGTCTGCATCCTGTTTCTGAACACATACTCAACATTGTTATCCAAGTCATCTGAAAGTGTTCAATATTTAATCAACAGGCAAGTGCTAATCTTGTAATATCAACAACAAAGAAAGAACAATGTTTCATATTCGAAAAGACGTCTTTTGTCTACATTCACAGCTGAAATACTTGCCATGCTAATGACACTAATGTTTATTATCCATCTTCCAACTGCTATCTGTGCACACCTTACCTCTTCTCAAATCCATTGCATTGGCTTCTTGTTCACTCTGGAATCTGTTGTAAACTCTCCTCATTATACCTTGTATCTGTCTGTGGAAGTTACAGGCATGTGTGTGTGTGTGTGTGTGTGTGTGTGTGTGTGTGTGTGTGTGTGTGTGTGTGTGTGTGTGTGTGTGTGTGTGTGTGTGGAGTGAGTGTGCAACATGCTAAATTATTCCTCCAGGGAACTATTGAGGGAGAGAGACTGAAGGGAAGACATAAAAAACGATGGACTGATCACATGGAGGAATTGACCCATATGCAGAGACCCAGGCTTTGGTACACAGTTGACAGGGCTGAAAGGTGAACAATTCTCTGATGTGGCACTCCAATGAATCATCACCAAGTTAAGGGACAAGAATAACCAAAGTGGCCGCCATCATTGAAGTAAACAGAGATCAGAAACTGGACAATCAAATGAGAACACGTCCTTGACTGTCTACTCCATCATATCTTTGTGACAACATCATTATTTCTACGTCAACTCGCACCTTGCCCTCAGCTTCAGGTACTCCTTTCCTTCAGATTCCTAGATTTAAATGATCAGCTGTTATCCAAAACAAGTGTGACTGCCCATGTTCAAGCAAACAGGAACCAGAAAAAACACAAAAAAGAATCAGAAAAAGACTAAAATTTCCCTGCTGGTTCGTTGCTGCTTCGTCCAGTGTGATAAAAGGAACAAAATTAGTTTAAGTCTTTTTCTCCTAATTTTTGTATTTGCTGTTTGTTCATTTATGATCTTACGACTACGCTTGACAAAGGCCAGTTTTCCCGAAATTTGCGCGTTTGTCTGGTTGTATTGAATACGCGTTCTGATTCTTTTTTCTTTTTTTTTTCTTCGTAGCCAGACTGTCTGCCTGGAATAGACTTCCACTTTCCCTTCACCTAACACCTATTCTTTCTGCTTTTAAATCCAATTAAAAATAACACCCTTTTCCCCCAACAATGAATTCTACATTAACTTCTTTCCCTCAGTTTGTGTAGGTCCTTTTTGTATAATGAAGATAGTCTGCGTTGATTGCATGCGTATGTTTGGTGTGTGAGTGTGCTTTGATTTGAATTGTCAACACTTGACGCCACATAAATATTGTAAAGAAGACAGGCGCAAATTTTTGTCCAGCTTGTTTTTGTCAAATGTAACACAAAAGACAGCAAAAAACAAATTCACAAAACGTAGAAAAAACAAGATATTTTCCTTGATGCTTCTAACAGCAATTAAAATTACTTGTTTAGTGAAACCCGAGGAAGTTCTATTCTTGTTGTTCCCCTAAGTCACTTCTTGTTCTTTGTTGTATTTTGTGTACGCTTGACAAAGATCATTGGCCAAAATGTTGCGCCTGTCTTCTTTTGTCAAATGAATATGCGTTCTCATTCTATTTCCTGTGTTCCTGGCTACTACTATTATTAGTACTGTCACGCCTCTTTCTCCTCTCCACCCTATTGTCTGTGTCTTGTACGATTGGTTGTGTGAGGTAATGTTTTTTCAATGATATCGTTTTGTGAGGTAACGTTATTTATGTGTTTCCAATAATTCGTTTGCAAGCCTGTGCCTTTCTACCTATGCAGGTGTTTATCTGCTGAAGTACGTGAATAGTCTCTGTATCTGTGTGTGTTTGTGTGGGATGCACCATGATTTGCTAATTTCATTTCACCTTTTCACGTTTCACCTATGATCTTTTTGGCTAATGCTGTTTTGCCCAGACTTTTAAGACCTCAGTATGTGGGTTTGTTTCACCCAGAACATTTTTTTCGACAATCAGGAAAACCTAATAAAATCTTCACAAATAAATGTCGTCTACACAGGAGTTGATCAAATCCACTGTTAAATTTCTCATGGAGAATCTTCAGTCACAGATTTTGTTGGTGGACAGCTGTCCTCAAGATGTTAGGGTGTCACTTACAGACTAGTAATTTTAGACTTTGATATTCAGGACTTCTTGGTCCTCATGCTGTCGATACACATGCAGTCATGAAGATTGCACTGCATCCACAAAAACCTGCTGTTGATGTCGTCAAATCATGATTCAACATGGCAGTCGGTGAATTTGGTGATGAAGTTGTCTGGTTCTACAGTTGCTTGCAGTTGAAGCTACGCTTTATCAAGTCTGTCCAGAGGGACAAATACCAGAGCTGCATACCATCGAATGTATTGCCTGAATGCATTATTTTCTTTATCAGCACGGTCACCATCTAAACCTTGAACCATTCTCCATATGGCTTGTCCATGATGGAACAGGCATTTTACCAGCCTGGAGTGTGGAAATCCTTCTCTTGAAGCAGTTTGAACTGCCTATTCAAAATTATCTGTATTTTGGGTGGCTGGTGAAAAGCTCAAGCAAGAATAGATTGGTATTGCTTTGATGAGACAGAACAAATGCGTGTACTTCTCAGTGAACTTGTCTGGATAAAAGGGAAACGTGGCAGAGAAGACCTTCCTGAAATCTCCATGCAGACAGTGAACAATTAATGGAACAGCCTTGGATAGATGAAAAAACATGTACATGTGTTTTCGTGAGTGCGTACATATCTATCTATCTATCTATCTATCTATCTATCTATCTATCTAGCTATCTATCTATCTATCTATACATATACATACATACATACATATATGTAAAAAAAACATGTGTGTATGTGTGTGCACGCGCGTGTGTGCGTGTGGTGTATGTGGAGACAGATATCTGAAAAAAAAAATCGTAAAAATTATGTGTGTCTCTTTGCCATAAAAACAAAAGCAGATGTATTGAATGACAAAAACACCAGATTGTGTTCAAAAGAAATATCACTTTGAACAGTTTTACTCGTTGATAAGTGGTGGATGTCAAACTGGGGACACCAATAACACATTTCCAATAACATGTCCCAAAAAGCGAGGCATTCAGATGTCATCTGTACTTATTCACTACTAAATTGTAACCATTTCGTTTGCTCTTTATAAATTCAACAGACAACTCCTCTGTCTTATGCCATTGTCAGTAGAACACACGTAGGTCTGATACCAACCTGACCAGCAAGTCACAGTAACTGATAAACATTACCTAGATTTCGTAACTGAGTGGAGCACAATAGCAGAATCAAGGAACAAAACAAAACACTGTGTCGACTCAAAAATGAGTGAACTCTTGTTTCTGAAAGAGATCGAGGAAATGTTACTCATCACAGCCACTGACCAATGTTTCCTTCAATCTAATTACGAAATGAGCTCAACAAATACCAGAGACCCGAATATTTCAGGCGAAACGACCGTGGTCATCAGCAAAACCACCTTAAGTAAGGGCGACGTTCCAGGCAGGAAGAAGCTGTGAAGAGTGAAGTTTTAGTTGAAATGAATTTAGGCAAATCGTGTGGCATTTTACGGTGGTGTATGCATATGTGTTCGTTAAGAAGAGAGTTCTCATACCGTTTAAAAGCGATTTTGTTGTTATTGCTTTTTTCTTCATGTATTTTGATATGTCTTTGTGTGTAATAGTTTTTGGTAAAAAGCAAAGTATTAAGGAACTTGTTTCCTGGGATGTTGCGTTATCACTTTTACTATTACTATTGTTGTTGCTGTTGTCATATGTAGACTGTTTATATTTCTATCATGAAGCTTTTCTGAGAGACAGGTTGCTTTTAGTTTCTGCTAAATACTGTTTCACATTATGCCTGGTGTGTTTCTGTATGTTTTATACAACTTAAACCTATAAATTCTTTTCTTTCTGTGTAACTGTTTTTGGTTGCGTTTTGTTGATGGGTAGGTTGTTTTCCCTATTTCCATTTGTTTGATTCTTTTGTGCTTTTGTTTCCTGTTTAATTTTTCTCTCATTTTATACGTCTAGCAGTTTGCAATCTTGTGGGTGTAAGATGGTGTACGCGCATATTGTAATTTTGTTTTCCATCGACTGTGTTCAGAATGACAAGTGAGACTTAACGCAGACTTTAGATTTCTCCCTCATTCACCATGTTCTTTCCAACTACGGAGGTAAATTGATTTTACTATGCTACCTCGATACAAGCATTGAGACTGAAGCGAACAGGACCTTGGCTGTGACTTAAATTTTATGCAGAAACAGCGAATGGGATCAATAAAAATGTAATTCGACCACACAACTTTTGTTTTACATCCACCGTGGCTGCACGACAATAAATCATGCGATTTGTCAGTATGAACAGTCTATTGATATTTCTGATCCTGCTGTAGATGTTGGATGAAATAAATCATTCTTATTCTCTTTTCGTGATATTTAGATTACTTATCATTGCAAACAACCGTCAGCGACATAAATCATCGGAAATTTTGAAATAATGAAATGGGATTTTTAACATCACTGCAATGAAAGATATTGTGTCTGTACATGTATTTTTAATGGGGAGAGAGCGAGAGACACAGAGAGAGAGAGAGAGAGAGAAAGGAGAGAGAGAGACAAAGAGAGAGAGAGAGACTAAGTCTAATTGTGCGATCTTCAGCTCCTATACAGTTAGAATTAAAAAGGAGTGGAGGTGGGTGGTAGCGTGACAGTGGTGAGACGTTTGACGACAGTGATGAGACTTTTGCATATAACCAATGCAATGAACGAAAATGAAGAGTATTTTGTCCAAAGTGCTCCAGTGTTGATATGAATTTTTTCAAATATATATTACATGTTCGTAATGTTACGTTGACTGCTTTTCTTCTCTCCACCACTTTAAGGCATAACCCAACTGCATGGCCATTTTCTATAGTCTATATCATATTTGCAAAATGAATGTGAAAGTGTATGTTGGTAAAGTGTATGGTGGCGATTTTCCTTTATAAACATTACAGTGTTTTATTTGTTCATCTTAGAAATGGGACAAATAACAAAAAAGTGAAATCAATTTTTAGGACTCTCTGGGCAGAATGGACACGTTTTGTTGGTATATTGGTGACGTTTGTTTTATCTTAGGCGTATCCTTATGATGCAGTTTCCAAACTTCTTTGTTGTTATATCGTTTAAAGACTTTTCAGTGTAGTGTGTTGATTTAAAAATGCAATAAGACAGATGTCATTCACTGCTTGTAGTCTTTTTAAAACCGATCTTGTTTGAATTCATTACTCAGGATTTGTTACAAAATGAGGAAACAATTCCATAACTTACCGTTCCATCTGTCCCCAACCCCTAAGGTTATTCAGTAACGTCATTGTGTCATATATTATAACTTGTCCAAGTTGATTATATCATTTACATGATCCATTATCGTGCGGTAAAAGTTGATTGTAATATAAGGTCTGTTCTGAAATTTTGCTTGAAGTCATTTTGTTGACCTAAAATCAGAATCAGACTGCTGAAATTATGGAGTCAAGGTAGCATGGTTGTCAACCTAATTCACCATATAATATTGTTTAGATGCTCATCGCTGACACACAGACGTCGACCTCTATTACACGCAAACAAGCGAAACTTCGGACATTCAGGACTGGAAAGATGACACGTTTTATACGCACTTAGCGACCACATGGTTTTCAACAGATTGATTATTATTATATTTATTTTTGCTTTTGCTTTTCTTACATAGTCTCTACATGATCATTTTTCTACGTTTGGTTGTGAGGGTATTTGTAAATGTATTTCAGTAATTTTCTCTTCACAAAACAGTGTTCACGAGCTGCAATATGACCTTTTTAAAAATAGTATTCTTATTTTTATACAGATTCACTGTTAATCCCGTATATTTGGATACTCTTTGGTTTGCTGTACTGATGAATGGTCATTTGAATGCGAAAACAGGTAAATATCTCCTAAAGGTTGTAATGATAATGTGACATTATGTCTTTCTTTGATAAAGATGATAAGTGTATATCTTGCTTCGATAAATAAACATAAGAATAAGATGACGGTTTTTAGAAAAGAAGGTATCTTGAGTAAACATGAAACATTTAATGGTGAACGAGTGGAAGTTGTTACCAGATAAGTATACATATATTTACGTTACACGTTCACTGTTTTCATGAACAGCGCCACAAAATTCGGCTTTGAAAAGGAAGCAAGCTTTGTTTGATGTAACTCAGGTAAACAACTTGCTTAAATGAACAGAGAAATATTTAATGTCAAAATCCGGCTATTCTTTTTATATTAGCTTTAACCTGGGGATAGACTAGAAGAAAATAAACTGGGGATAGACTAGAAGAAAATAAAAACAGTTTTAAAATGATTTTTCAGTGTATCAGGATGACACTAAAGAAAATGATTCATTATTTTCATTTTTATAGTTACCATGATTATTTCATAATCATTAATCTTTATCGTCATCATCATCATAATCATCATCACCATTGTTATCACTATTGAAGACAAATACTGATCTCTTTCTCTCTCTCTCTCCCTCCCTCTCTCCTCTCTCTCTCTCTCTCGTTCTCTCTCTACCTGCCTTTGTGTTTCAGGCACGGTAGTCAAGTGGGTAGGTGTTGGGTTTTCAGTCAGAAGGTTGTGGGTTCAGTTCGCCTGGACACCTCCGCCTGGTTGATAAAGGATGAAGATTTCTCTGGTTTGCCAGGTCGCCATGTGTGCAGATCTGCCAGTCCCCATTGCGTTTATACACATGTACAATATCAAATACGCACGTTAAAGGCCTATAAGATATGTTTGTGGCTGACTAATGGACATGTGAACACACACAGCGTGCAAGCAATGGCAATATTGAAAATAATAATGTATGTCTTTTAGCTAATACCTTCTACAGTTAGAAAATAAAAGATCTTCAGTGTTATCATTATCATCGTTATCATCAGTATCTTTATTTATTTGTAGACCTTCCAGTTTGGAGTTTGTAAAAGACGAATTCGTCGTGCTAGTACAATTCCATATGCGCTTCACTGAAATTGCTGCAATCGTCTGGCAGACTACTGGAACACGGCGCTGACAATGTCTTGAAATGGGGAGGGCAGAGAACAGGACCATGAAACACAAAACTGACACCACCACAATGATTGGAGTATTAAGATGGAAGCGAGCAGGCCTGATGATTGGAGCATTAAGATGGACAGCCAGCAGGCCTGATGATTGGAGCATTAAGATGGACAGCCAGCAGGCCTGATGATTGGAGCATTAAGATGGACAGCCAGCAGGCCTGATGATTGGAGCATTAAGATGGACAGCCAGCAGGCCTGATGATGGAGCATTAAGATGGACAGCGAGCAGGCCTGATGATTGAAGCATTAAGATGGACAGCCAGCAGGCCTGATGATTGGAGCATTAAGATGGACAGCCAGCAGGCCTGATGATTAGAGCATTAAGATGGACAGCCAGCAGGCCTGATGATTGGAGCATTAAGATGGACAACAGCAGGCCTGATGATTGGAGCATTAAGATGGACAGCGAGCAGGCCTGATGATTAGAGCATTAAGATGGACAGCCAGCAGGCCTGATGATTGGAGCATTAAGATGGACAGCCAGCAGGCCTGATGATTGGAGAATTAAGATGGACAGCCAGCAGGCCTGATGATTGGAGCATTAAGATGGACAGCCAGCAGGCCTGTTGATTGGAGAATTAAGATGGACAGCCAGCAGGCCTGATGGTTGGAGAATTAAGATGGACAGCCAGCAGGCCTGATGATTGGAGAATTAAGATGGACAGCCAGCAGGCCTGATGATTGGAGAATTAAGATGGACAGCCAGCAGGCCTGATGATTGGAGAATTAAGATGGACAGCCAGCAGGCCTGATGATTAGAGCATTAAGATGGATAGCCAGCAGGCCTGATGATTAGAGCATTAAGATGGACAGCCAGCAGGCCTGATGATGGAGCATTAACATGGACAGCCAGCAGGCCTGATGATTAGAGCATTAAGATGGACAGCCAGCAGGCCTGATGATTAGAGCATTAAGATGGACAACCAGCAGGCCTGATGATTGGAGCATTAAGATGGACAGCCAGCAGGCCTGATGATTGGAGCATTAGGATGGATAGCCAGCAGGCCTGATGGTTGGAGCATTAAGATGGACAGCCAGCAGGCCTGATGATTGGAGCATTAAGATGGACAGCCAGCAAGCCTGATGATTGGAGCATTAAGATGTACAGCCGGCAGGCCTGATGATTAGAGCATTAAGATGGACAGCCAGCAGGCCTGATGATTGGAGCATTAGGATGGATAGCCAGCAGGCTGATGATTAGAGCATTAAGGTGGATAGCCAGCAGGCCTGATGATTAGAGCATTAAGATGGATAGCCAGCAGGCCTGATGATTGGAGCATTAAGATGGACAGCGAGCAGGCCTGATGATTGGAGTATTAAGTTGGACAGTGAGCAGGCCTGATGGTTGGAGTATTAAGATGGACAGCCAGCAGGCCTGATGATTAGAGCATTAAGATGGACAGCCAGCAGGCCTGATGATTAGAGTATTAAGATGGACAGCCAGTAGGCCTGATGATTGGAGTATTAAGATGGACAGCGAGCAGGCCTGATGATTGGAGCATTAAGATGGACAGCCAGCAGGCCTGATGATTAGAGCATTAAGATGGACAGCCAGCAGGCCTGATGATTAGAGCATTAAGATGGACAGCCAGCAGGCCTGTTGTGTGCAATAGAGTGGGATGGAACTCCAGATATGAAATCTTGAGGCCACGGTTCAATTAACAAAGGCAGTAACAACGGCAACAACAAAATACATGGCCCACTTGAGAGTCGATTTCACGATCTCTGAATTATCAGCATCACGGTATGACTAGCTGAGCTAACAGGCCAATAACTGTGGCACACTTGGGTATCGATTCCACGATCTCTGAGTTATCAGCATCACGGTATAATCAACTGAACAAACAGGCCAACAATTGTGGCACACTTGGGTGTCGATTCCAGGACTTTCCACGCACAGACTTGTCGTAAGACAGATCCAGTGGGACATAAAACTATTATCTTTGGATAATGAAGTGTTTTCAGGTCACAGATTTTACGTTTCTGTATCTGTTTCTGCCTTTCTCTGTCTCTGTTCCTCTGTCTGTTTTTCTTTCTCTGTCTTCTCTCTCCCTCCTCTTTCTCAGTCTCTGTCTGTCTGTCTGTCTATCTGTCTGTCTGTCTGTGTCTCTTTCTCTCTCTCTCTCTCTCTCGCTCTCTCTCTCTCTCTCTCTCTCTCGGTAGCAAAGAAGAGGACAAGACAGAAAAATGCCGAACGAATTTAATGCCCTTCGTATAGCGATAGGAATTTTCTATCCCACGCTGCTCCATCTCCTGCAAAAGAAGACTACCTTATGGGGAAACTCTGGTATCAAATACAAGGTCAGTGCAAAAAAAGAATCCAGATCGTGGCTAGCATGTGTCTGTCTGTCTGTACTTTACTTTCTCTGCGTCCTGCTACTCGTACAAAGTATGGATGTCGAACGAAACCCAGAACCTTGCGATGGAAATTGCCAGACGTACATGACTAAAGCCCAGGATATTACCGAAGAAAGATTCTCACAAATGTTTCAGTGTCTCGGTGCACAGAGCGCCACACTCGGAAAACAAATGGAGGACCTGCTGTACCGAATTGGCCAGTCTCAACGGAAAATCGACGACGACATATCTAGAATGACTCGGGCAATCAAGAAGAACACCGATGACATCAACATACTGCAACAAAATGAAGAAAACACAAACGCACGACTAGAGCGGCTAGAAACAAACATGGACAGACTTGAGTCATCATCGAAAAGAATGAACCTGAGATTTTTCGGTATATACGAACATGCAAGAAGTGACAATTCCAGCGATGTCGCAACACTTAATTACTTCGCATCTGACAAAACATGGAAAAAACAGCGACATTGAAAGAACGTATCGTCAAGGATAAACACAAAACAACAGGCAATCGTACAGGCCAATGATTGTGACTTTTCATCGAATGGAGGACAAGCTACATATTCTCCGAAACAGAAGCCTCCAGGAGGGTCTCCGCAGCTATGGCATACGAGTCACAGCCGATCTCACCCCACGACAAAGAGAAGAAATTAACCACTACAGGAATCAAGGAAAAGTAGCCTACTTCTTAAATGGAAAACTCCACGTTGAAACCAGAAATCGTGGCTACAATCGCCCTCAGCCACAATACGAAATCTACTCGAACAACAGAACAGATGGAGACCAACAGAACTATGACCAAACCAGAAGCGGCTACGTCAGATACAGTCACTAGAGACCCGGTAATTTCCACAGTATCGGACAAACTGGGGACAACACTGGAGATCGTTCCTTTCCTGCGGACAAACAGACAAGAACAATTTGTCCATAGAAAACGATCGGCCAAGACATACTGACCACCCATAGTGGAGATATAAAGACAATAACGCCGACTACAGACAGTATTCATATCGGGAAACAGAAGCACACCAGAACTACTACACGGACTTTGCAGCGGCTGACTATGACCACGAACAAAGACAAACCTGGCGTTATCAAAGAAGAACCGATTACACAGTGCCATGAGAAGGAAGTTGTGACATTTCGAATACACGCAGTCATTACGATGTTGGCTCCAAAATCCCGAGCATCACAGGGCATATTGGTCCTCAACATGATTGCAACTTTTACCAAGAAAGGCACTCTGAAAACTGTCCAAACGTTACATAGATCCAAGACAACATCCCGATCACGACAGAACACCTAAGTTGCTGGTCCCTATGAAGCTGATTACCATATCCCGGACTGTCCTCAAAGAAACCATCATACCGACGAAACAGCACTCTCTCTCCACACTTGTCTTCCTCCTGGTCATGTAGACAGGTTACAGAAAGAAACAAGGGTACCATATACCCAGACGTTTTGTGAGGACACAACCTCTCTTGTGACAACCATGAATGAATAAAAGTATTAACAAGCAAGCACACAAATACATATATACAAGGAATCACACAAACACGTATATAGAAGCAATCACATTAACACGTATATACAAGCAATCATACAAACACGTATATACAAGCAATCACACAAACACGTATATAGAAGCAATCACACAAACACGTATATACAAGCAATCACACAAACACGTATATACAAGCAATCATACAAACACGTATATACAAGCAATCACACAAACACGTATATACAAACAATCATACAAACACGTATATACAAGCAATCACACAAACACACATGATAAGCACCTACACAGAGGCAAACACACACACACACACACACACACACACACACACACACACACACACACACACACACACAAACACGTATATAGAAGCAATCACATTAACACGTATATACAAGCAATCATACAAACACGTATATACAAGCAATCACACAAAGACGTATATACAAGCAATCACACAAACACGTATATAGAAGCAATCACATTAACACGTATATACAAGCAATCATACAAACACGTATATACAAGCAATCACACAAAGACGTATATACAAGCAATCACACAAACACGTATATACAAGCAATCACACAAACACGTATATACAAGCAATCACACAAACATGTATATACAAGCAATCATACAAACACGTATATAGAAGCAATCATACAAACACGTATATACAAGCAATCACACAAACACGTATATACAAGCAATCACACAAACACGTATATACAAGCAATCACACAAACACGTATATACAAGCAATCATACAAACACGTATATACAAGGAATCATACAAACACGTATATTCAAGCAATCACACAAACACGCATATACAAGGAATCATACAAACACGTATATACAAGCAATCACACAAACACGTATATACAAGCAATCATACAAACACGTATATACAAGCAATCATACAAACACACATGATAAGCACCTACACAGAGGCAAACACACACACACACACACACACACACACACACACACACACACACACACACACACACACACACAAACACGTATATACAAGCAATCATACAAACACGTATATACAAGCAATCACACAAACACGTATATACAAGCAATCATGCAAACACGTATATACAGGCAATTATACAAACACGTATATACAAGCAATCACACAAACACGTATATACAAGCAATCACACAAACACGTATATACAAGCAATCACACAAACACGTATATAGAAGCAATCACACAAACACGTATATACAATCAATCACACAAACACGTATATACAAACAATCATACAATCACGTATCTACAAGCAATCACACAAACACGTATATACAAGCAATCATACAATCACGTATATACAAGCAATCACACAAACACGTATATAGAAGCAATCACACAAACACGTATATACAAGCAATCACACAAACACGTATATACAAGCAATCACACAAACACGTATATACAAACAATCATACAAACACGTATATACAAGCAATCACACAAACACGTATATACAAGGAATCATACAAACACGTATATACAAGCAATCACACAAACACGTATATACAAGCAATCACACAAACACGTATATACAGGCAATCATACAAACACGTATATACAAGCAATCACACAAACACGTATATACAAGGAATCATACAAACACGTATATACAAGCAATCACACAAACACGTATATACAAGCAATCATACAAACACATATATACAAGCAATCACACAAACACGTATATTCAAACAATCATACAATCACGTATATACAAGCAATCACACAAACACACATGATAAGCACCTACACAGAGGCAAACACACACACACACACACACACACACACACACACACACACACACACACACACACACACACACACACACACACACACACACACACACACACACACACACACACACACACACACACACAACTAAACGAAATACAAAACAAACAATAACAAAAAACTACTGAATTCACTGCCAGTCGTCAACGCATGTTGTCATTTCTATCGATGAGCTCTGCCCACAGAGACAAGACACAGTAGATATGATGTGACCAAACCATTGTAAACCTCTCTTTTTCATAACAACAACAACAATAATAATAACAATAATGATAAGATAATAATAATAATAATGATAATATAATAATAATAATATGATAATAATAATAATGATGATGATGATGATGATGATGATGATGACGACGTAATAACAATACAGTACTGATAATGATACTGATGATAATGGCTCTATCTGTCTGATCAGATAATTGATGCACCCGCTTGAGGAACTCTGTTGGATCTGGAACAGTGCCGGCTGTGAGTGAGCTAACCGGTTCTCGAGTGGTAGTCCTTGGCACAGCTGATGTACAGGAACCAATGTAACTGTATAATAGCAAATTCCACACTCCCATCTCCACCTGCACGCGCGCCTTTTTATTTATGCATTTTGGTGTTTTCAGTGGCATGCTAATTGTAGACTTTGTGTTCAATTATTGTGAACATCGTCTGGAATATGAGATGAAATTGTCCACAGTTTTAAATATATATTTGTTCGTTTGATTTTGCAGTGCTGCAATGTGCCTCTCACGTTCTAGATAATAGAGAACTTTAGAGGCAGTGTTGAAATCATAGCTGCACCTGCAGCGTGAAAATATGGACAGAATGAACAAGGCCAAGGTCACATAGACAAAACAATGTGCCAGCTCTTTTACAGGAAGGTGTGTGAACAGCACTTTGTCAGGAACGTCCAATAGGATTTGATACATATTGTCACTGTCCTCGTTGCTTGTGAGCTGGATGGCTCTTTTGATAAAGCAGTGGTTTGAATATTTGATGTCTCACCTGTCGTCGTGGTGTAGTGATTAACGCAACGGACTACTGACCGGAAGGTCGTGGGTTCGAATCACCATCAGTCCCTTCAAAAATCACTGTGGGATTTTTCGGCTCTAACGCCTACCCAGAGTGGGCGTGCTATGGGCTCATTGGGAAGACTGTGACCACACATCCAAGTTTCATCCACTTCACGGATGCGTCATTGAGGGTATTGCTCAAATTTTCTGACCAGCACCGCAGGTGTCTATCTCTCGAGCCTGGTTGACGCCGGGATATATTATGATAGTAAGCGAAGAGTACAGCTCTGTCACGCAGTCTCAATCCTAGATGGAACTCCATAGCATCGTGATTATCATCTTCATCGACATCATCATCATTGTATTGTAAAATGTGCGCCAGCTTCTATAGCCATTAAGGTGACGAAGAAAATGGGACGAAAAAGAAGATGAGCGGAAAGGTAACCTCCTTGAGTGCGATGATCCTTAAAAAAAACATGTCTCGAGTTCAAACGCAGTCCACAGCATAAAAATTGTCCTGTTAACTGTCCATCTTTAGGCTTCAATGCTTCTGGTGGTGCCATCATAGAACTTCATAGGTTTCTAAACCTCTCCTACTATCAATTTCAAGACCTTGCTTGCGAGGGGGGATTTGCACAAGCTCAAGGAGTGTCTCAGATAATTAATAGATAGAACAGATATGAATGGTCTGAGTGTGATGAATCCTTGAATAAACTCAAGACTCCTTCATTTCAAAGCTTTCGCAAGGTGACAACGGTCTTGAGAAGCACAATATATGGACAAGAAGTTCGATCAAGTTATTTTGAATTGTTTGTCATCATACATGTTTGACCTTTGATAGTATCATTGCACATATGTCAGCAAACAAAGCCGGAATAACTGAAATGGCAAGCCCTGAATAGGTTTGCTTTATTCTATGGGTTACGCTGACATTTGTGTGAACAGCAGCATTCCCGTTCAGGTGTGAACATAATCTTATTTTGTTTGATATCAGTTCTATCTTGAGGCCGACTGGGAGATGCCCAAGGATAGTTGATATTGAACTGATTTCAAGGTCAGAACCAGACGTCTATTGAACGTATTGATTATTCATAACATCGGATACACTCCAACTGTCATTAAGTTCTACAGTTTAAAAGACTTGCACCTATATTACGTTTAGATTTTTAAGTTATTGTCAAGATCATCAAGATCACCATGTATTCTTGGTATCACCTTCATGGCGTCAAAAGGAAAAATATCACTTCGGCAAGACTATTCTCTGTCCGCATGATTATGCCAGCCAGAGACACCCATTTTCTTTCTTTACTTTTTTTTTCTCATTTGACTTTTTTTTTCTTGTCCCTTTTCTGAGCGACTAGTTTTCCTGTCTACTTACAAAGACACAACACTAGGGCGCATCATCCATAGTCGACGCCGACTGACGGAGGCCTACTACTGCTGGCAGACATGCCATCGATTTTATTAGTTACAGAGCCAGACAGAGAAGATTGAAAATGAATAAGGCACACTCATTTTCAACTGTTTTTCCCTCCAGTTGAAATAAACACACGCTCGCGCACACACACACACGCACACACATACAAACATACATACACCACATACACACACACACACACACACATAAATACTCACTCATACACATGTACACTCATACAAGCGAATGTATATACACGCATACGTATACACGCACGTACACATACGCGCACACACATACACACACACACACACACACACATATCGTTCTTGTATTTCTTTCACCAGAACAGCCCTTCCAACAAAATTGTTATGGGGGATGGGGAGTGGGTGGGGTTCATGGAAAAATGAAATTGTTAGAACAGCATGTAGTTAGTTGTCTTTCTTTTCCTGTTTTCATGTCCCCTTTTAAAATAGGGATGGGCGTGTTCTATGTACTCTGAAAGTGAGGGATGTTTGTCTGTTTGCCTGTATATATGAGTGTGTGTATGTCTCTCTGTCTGTGTTATGTTTAGCAAAATTTTCTCAAATCTTTCTGAGATGAATCTCTACGGAATTTTTGTCAAAGATGTGGACTGTTAAGGGGTCATGAATGCATAACGTTTAGAAGATAGTGTCAAGGTTTAAGGTCAAATGGACCAAAAATTGCCTGAAATCAGTACTTGTCGGGGAAGGCATGAGAACGGCTCTTTTTCGGGAACTTTTGACAATATTTACAAATATGCTTGTACTGTTGAAGTAGTCTACCATTATCCTTAACGCTCGTTGTTGTATTCAATCTGAAAATTGAAACTTCAAGGTCCGGATTTTTCGACATAACTTTTATATAACAAGAAAGGTTTGTTAGAATGGCTTGACAGTCCTGCTTTGTTTTAATCATCCATAGTCGATAATGTGTTTGTTTTGTTGTTGTTGGTGGTGGGTTTTTTTGTGTTCTATTGCCCATAGTTTTTAGTCGACAGCAATTGTCTACTGGTGTTATTCCTGATATGGCTCTAGTAATCGGCTGGGCTGTAGGAAATACGAATATCAACCTGAGCCTCCATGCCCACTCCTCTCAATCAAAGAGCCTGATTGTAGCACCCTTAGGAGTTATAGATCTGCAATCGTCACAGCCTTCCTTACAACAGCTGGGGGCCCTCCCTGTGGGATGTCTACAGACCACCACCAAACAGAAAGAACCATCTGTCTGACTCTGATTTTGTTGACCAATTTCATGACCTCTTAGAATACTGCAACAATCTGAAAGGATCTTTAATTCTGACCGGCGACTTCAACATCCACTACGACGTACCCTCCAACAATCTGACTGCAAAGACTACCGAGTTACTCAACACCTTCGACCTAACTCAAGCCATCCAAACTCCAACCCACATTAAAGGACATACACTAGACTGGCTTGTACACAGAGACAGTGAAAATATCCTCCAGTCCACTGATGTCATTCAAACTCTCCCTTCTGACCACTACTGCATCCTGAGCCAACTTCAACTATCAAAACCTCCTCCACGTCAAATCTACGTCATGGCCAGAAACCTGTCAACCATCGACTTTCCATCGTTCAACAGCAACCTCCATTCCCAACTCCTCAATTCTCAGCCAACTTCTGCCGACGATCTTGACGCTGTCCTCCGCAATTGCCTCGATCAGCATGCTCCAACCACCCAAAGGAAGGTCTCTCATCGTCCCCCTTCACCCTGGTATGCTGCCGCTGGACCTCAGCTCCAGGCTGCCAAGCGTGAGAGAAGACGTGCTGAGAGACGGATGATCAAACACAAATCAACTGTGCATAAACAATCCTTCCAGTCTGCAAAGAAAGCATTTGATAAACTTGTCCATAGTGCAAAGGTTTCATTCTATAATGCTAAAATTACGTCTGCCACAACTTTTAAACAGCTCTTCAACATTACTAACACTCTTCTCTGTAAAACTAAAAACAGCCCTATACCTTCTCATGTTCCACCTGCTGACCTTCCTCTAGCATTCTCTAACTTCTTTAATGGGAAACTTTTTGACATTCGTGATAGTCTCGATTCGCAAAATACCCCTCCTCTTTCAATGCCTGAACCAACCTTCTCTGGCTGTCCACTGACATCCTTTCAGCCTGTCTCTGAGTCTTTTGTGAAGAAAACTATCAAGGACTCTGCTATCAAAACCAGTGAATTAGACCCCCTCCCGGCTTCTGTTTTGACACAATGTTTGGATACTCTACTCCCATTCTTTACATCTGTCATCAATCATTCACTGGTGTCAGGCATCTTCCCAAGCTCATTCAAATCAGCTATTGTCAAACCTCTCCTAAAGAAACCTTCTCTTGATCCAGATATTCTCAAAAACTACCGGCCTGTCTCCAATCTCCCCTTTCTTTCCAAGGTAACTGGAAAAATTATTTTACACCAACTTCTAGAACATCTTGAATCAAACCATTTATTATATCCCAATCAGTCAGCATATAGATCAGGACATAGCACTGAAACTGCTTTATTGAAAATTGTGAACGATCTTCTGACATCCCTTGATGATGGTGACATTTCTCTTCTCTCTCTCTTAGATTTGTCTGCTGCCTTCGACACTATAGACCATGAGATACTGCTTTGGCGCCTCCACAACTGCTACGGAATTTCTGGCTCCGCTCTCTCCTGGTTTCAGTCATATCTCTCTGACCGCACACAGACTGTATCTGTAAATGGCTTGCCCTCACCTCCCTCAGCCCTCAGATATGGCGTTCCTCAAGGATCCGTCCTGGGTCCAGTTCTCTTTGTTTTATACACGCAGCCTCTCGCAAATATTATTCTCCGCCATTCTGTATCACATCATAGCTTCTCAGATGACAATCAAATTTACAATTCTGGTCTCATCTCTAATGTAAACAACATCGTACAAACCACTAAAGCCTGCATTTCCGACGTGAAAGACTGGATGACTTGCAACAAATTACAACTAAACCAAGACAAAACTGAAATGATTTTCATTACTCCTAAAAAACTTCTCAACTGTGACTTAATTCCATCTTCCATATCACTGAATGGGACAGACATCACCCTCTCCCAAAAAGTTAAGAATCTAGGTGTCACCATCGACAACACTCTTAACTTTCAGCAGCATGTCTCAAACATCTGTCGTGTCTGTTACCTTGAACTTCGTAGAATAGGTTCCATCCGTCATCTCCTTACTCTCGAAGCTACTAAAATATTAGTTTGTGCTTTCGTTCTTTCTCGTCTTGACTATTGTAATTCCCTTCTGTCTGGTTCCCCAAAACAGCTCCTTGACAAACTTCAGAAAGTACAGAACCATGCCGCTCGGCTAGTATTTCGGTCTTCCAAATTTCAGCATGTCTCTCCTCTTCTCCAAGACTTGCATTGGTTACCTGTGTTGAAAAGGATCCAACATAAAATTGCTGTTCAGTGCTTCAGATACTTCGACAATTCTATTCCCTCTTACCTGTCTGAATATCTTCAACTATACGTTCCATCTCGTCATCTTCGTACCTCAGCCGATACCCGCTTATTTCGAATCCCAACTTTTCGAACAAAATCATATGGTGAGCGATCCTTTTCTTTTCAAGCCCCTTCCTCATGGAATTCACTTCCCTACCCGCTGAGGGACAAAACAAGTCTTCAGTCATTTAAATCTGGCTTGAAAACGCATCTCTTTCCTCTCTGAAATTTATTAACCTAAAAGAGCTATGCTGTCTGCGCGCTAGCGTGCTTCTGTGTATGTTATTGCTGTGCGCCTATAGATATGTCTCGGGGTGGGAGGAGGATATGTGTGTGTGTGCCAGAGAGTAGGTACTAATATTTGATATTATTAACGGTGTGTATGTGCTTGTGGGATGGAGTGACAGAGGTCCGCCATGTATGATGAAAATTATATTAGGCCTATGTTTCTATGTTCGATGTAATGTGTATTGTACAGTTTGTAAGCGCTTAGGGCTTTCCAGAAAGATTAGGCGCTCTAAATGCCCTTAATAATAATAATAATGTCTTCCCCTTCCGGGAAGTTTCCAGAGACCTATCGGTTTAGGAGACAAATATTCCCTCTGGGATCCCAAAATGGGACTGAATCCTCATCCTGGATGCAATCAGGCGCCCTCCTTTTGAACCCCTAGGCGTTATTCCGTTTTCCTCTCCTCTCCTACAAAACGGTCTTTCTCCGGCTCTGGCTGCATCGTGATGGCGCAGTGAAATCCACGAACTAAGCGGAACCAAGGAAGACGTAAGATTCCATAGCAGTGGAGATTGATCTCTCTTACCAGAATTTCTGACCATGATCCAACAACCAGGCTCATGAACAATGTCTTTGAGGACCCCATCTTTGGTCGTCTTCTTGGATTGCAGAGATTCGAGAGGAGAGGACCGGCCCCTATGACCCATTTGCTGCTTGACACAGTACTGGCATCGCTCAGTGGAGACTCTATATCTAGTCAATGAGTGATCCATCATAGATATCTCAGCTTCTACCATGCTCTCTGAAACTGTCTTCATGGCATGCAATAAAAGCTTGCTGCACATTCCAATGGGAAGACATCTGGCCCAAGATCTCCAGGCCCTCTCAACCTCAGCCACCTTCCATCACTCCCATTCCATTCATGATGTCATACAACCAGCCTACTGGTGTAGGGAATCCATTGTTATCAACCATTACCTACAAGATCTACAGATTTCCACCACCAAAGGTCTGTCCTACATCATCTCCACTAACGCCATCTCTCCCACCTTTCAATCTTTGAAATCTGTTCTTACTGGGATAGGGGTGGTGATGGGGTCGCGGGGTGTGTGCTGTGAGAGTGGAGATGATCATTGTGGTTTGGGGATGGCGGGGTGTGTGTGTGTGTGTGTGTGTGTGTGTGTGTGTGTGTGTGTGTGTGTGTGTGTGTGTGTGTGTGTGTGTGTGTGTGTGTGTGTGCGCGTGTGTGTGCGTGTATATGTGTGTGATTACATTTTCTTTTATGTATATCACATGATGAAAATTGAATTACTTAACCCAGTGTATAGATAGTAAACCTGTCTGAGTCTTGAGTCTTGATTAGTTGGATATGGTAGAGTGTTTGACGCTAGAACAGGAATCGTTCAAATAAATTCCCATTTAATGCAGCTACCATATACAGCTCCAAAACACACTGTACCAACCCCTGTTGACATTCTCCCCTAGTCTGGCACCCAAAGTGAACAAGAAAAGATCGGGTATTCTCGTTCTCACGCAACCTGGGCGTTGAGGTGGGCTGGAGCGTCACCTGGAGGCATCTGTCAGCCGAATTCTCGGTAAATATTGGGTTAGGTTCGGGCCAAAAATAAAGTGATCGTGTGCCACTCTGCATTATTTGGATATGGTAAGTGTACTAGCTAAACGGGAATTTACCTGACAGGTTCCTCTTACGATATTGTTAATGTTGAATGAAATATTAACACAGCTACATCTGACATATGATGTATGTCAGTGAGACATTTACATTTATCAAGTCATGACATGTTGCATGTCACCATATTTCCTATGTGATTTTAAGATACAAACTAAATCGCTGATGAAGCTCAAATTACAATAGTACTCAAAGTTTTGGGTATCAGTACTGTTGAAAATGAGGTGAGGCATCAGGGGTTGAGATGGTGATAATGAGAGTGGTTCTACGTGATGAATGACAATGCTGAAATATGAAAAGCAGTTACTCCGTCGGAATACGACTAGATACTTCAATATTGACATGAGCTGTATTCTCGAAATGTAAGGTGACTTCTAATGTGTTCTCTTTTTTTCTGATAATTTGCATCACAGCTTGGTGACTCAACAATTTTTATATTTACGTGACCTTGACCTCTATGGAGCCCTTTGCCAGCCACCAGAAGTCTGGAGATCTGTGTATACACCATCCAGGACGTATAAAGGGCGGCGCCACTGTGCATCTCAGCTGCTCACAACCACTCAAAGGCCGCTATGTCACATTAGTGAAATACACCAATGAAGAGGCTATAGACTTATGTGAGATGGAAGTACTTGGAGTGCTTTGTGAGTGGAGTAGGCTGGAGGATAATTGGCAATATCCTCCAGTGGGGATAGCATGGGCTCTTTTAGTATAAATAGTATCCCCACCTTCTGGAAATTCTAAGCCAAAAATGTCCTCTTTTCTTTCACTTGCTTTAAATTGTTCCTTTCTCTTTTGCTTTCTGTCATCTCTTCCTATCATTTTCTGCCTTGCTGGTCCATTCACCTGTATGTGTTCTATAAAGGCTTAAATACTTTCTCTCGGATTGATAATTGGGTACATGTATTGACTGCTTGTTTGGCTTTGAGGAAATGTGCTGTGCAGGAGCAGTTTAGAGTTATTTAGGTCAATTTTACTTATGTTTTTGTGTCCTTAGTTATGCTTACATTTGCATTCAGATTTTCTCTCTGGTGATAAATTAGATGGAATGGTCAACACCAATGGCATATATTCAGATTATGTGTGCACATGCATTGATATTTGTACTTAATTTTATTTCGTAGTTTTTTAACCAAATGTGTACGTTTTGAAATGGTTTTATCCCTTATATGGCTCTGGGCAGTTGGCTGGGTTTTAAACAATTATAATCAGAATCTTATTAGCGATGTGTGTATCAATTTATTTTGGACACTATATTGTAGTGGACAGTACAACTTGCTTGTCCATCCATATCTTATACATCTCCATAGAAAATTTTTATTTTGATTTGCTAACTTTGTCAGTATACACTGTATTTTAGTGGACAGTACAACTGTCTGATCTCATCCATGTCTTGTATATCTCTATAGAAATTGTTCCTATGGATTTGCTAATTGCCAAAATATTAAGCGTATATTAGTCACAGGAATGTAAGATAAAATAAGGGTTATTAATGATTAGTAATATTTGAATTTGAGAATATTTCGGCACAAATATTCCATTATGTGATATTGGATTTCATATATTTGACCCAAACAGTCTGTTGTAAGGGTCACTTTCTTAACATTTTCCTGGAACTTATATCAGTGCTCTTTCTTTCTGCTGAGTCCATGGAAATACTCACATGTTTGTTTGTCTTGTGTCAGACTGACTGTTACAATGCACCTTTGGTTGGTGACATGAAGCACCTGCTTTGGGAACTGCAGAAGTCATTTGAATAATTGCAATGGCTTCCTGTTCATCCCAGAATCAGCTGCAATTTTGCTTAAGTATGCTGTACATTTGCCTCCAGTATGGGCTGTCTGACGTGTTTAATATATGCAATCGCAGTGCGTTTCGTAGTCTGCACGTGTTGTAATTGTAGTTGTAGTTGTAGATTGCACATTTTCTGATGATTCTGTCATTGTTCTTGTCCCCTACTCCTTTAAATTGAAGAACATCTTGAACGTCTGGACTTTTTATCTTCGTGTTGTCACTCTGGAAATCTTTTTCGTAACTGTTCTTAGATCACTTGAATTGGCGCCACACTGTATACGCTTAATTAACCTGAGCAAATCAAACTTTCCTCGCAATAGTTCTTTGCTGTGATCATTCAGGGCTGTTTAGCTTCTTCGTCGGGCGTTATTACAAAGGTTTTCCAATGAACAGAATATGTCTGTGCAAAAGTAAAAAGTAAGATAATGATCAGTACCTTTCTATGTTTCCTTCGTTGTAACATCCTTTCCCCTGAATGACTAATTCTTATTTGTTTAGAAGATCCAAAATGGCTGTGGTCAGGCCACGGAGTTGTTATACATGTTTTCAGGTCCAGTAACCGGGATATGGCGGAGTGTCCCATTGATATGACATGACAAGAAAGGTTACTCCGTCTGCTTTGTCGTGTAATATCAATGGCAAATCATTGGACAGTGTTTTGTGTTTCTTTCAGATTGCAGGTTTACATATTTTCTTCAGAAACATCCTATGTGGATCCAGTCTTTCCACAATGAGGATCCGAATCCACGAGTCCATAGCATGCTCAACTGTGAGTTGGAGCCCAAAAATCCCACACTGATTTTTAAAAGGGACTGATGGGGATCTGAACCTACAACCTTGTAGTTGGTAATGCGCTGCACTAACACTACACTTCAGAGACAAATTCACCTTAATTTGTATTAAGATTTATTTTTGCTATGGATTTAGTTTTGGGATTGCATTATGTTGGTCACGTAGCATAGAGCATGGATTGGTAATGTCGGTGGAGATAATGGGTGAAAAGCAGATTAATTATTAGTTGGTCAATTGTACAGATGGAGTGTGGTATGTAAGGCAGGGTGACTGCATGTGACCATACTCATGTCCTTTCAAACCAGTATGAAGTCTTGCCATCAGGGAGAAGATTTCGTTCCTTCAAATGTGGTACAAACGTTTCCTCCCGAAATCGGTGATATTTCTAAATCAAGACGCAGTCTGAAGCATGCATGCGCGTAGTGAGTGTATGGGAGTGTGTGTGTGTGTGTGTGTGTGTGTGTGTGTGTGTGTGTGTGTGTGTGTGTGTGTGTGTGTGTGTGTGTGTGTGTGTGTGTGTGTGTAGTGTTAATTATTTGATCAGTTCATTTCAGTGATTTAACCGTCAGTGCGGTCTATGTGTAACGTGTGCATGATAGGACTGTGTTCGTGTGTTAGTAGGCTGTGCATGTTTGCTTTCATTTTAGTTTGTTTTTACATATGTGATTGCGTTTATATTGGATGTTGCGATATTTTGTTGTGGATATTTTGCATGTCTATGTTGCTCTTTTGTGGAAGACTACGATAAATTTCTCTTTTGGAGATAATAAAGTTGACGACTTTTTTTTCTGTCAGATAACTTGAATCCAACAGAGGGTATTTACCCACCAGCAGTGTTGCATATGGATGGACTGGGTTTGTCCATGGGAAAAGAACTCAAGGATGGAGATGAAGCCTGTCCAGACACACACTTCCAGTGTACCCAGGGTTTCTGCATCCCCACCTACCTGTTGAACAACGGGATCACAGACTGTCCTTTAGGAGATGATGAACACATTGCTGACTTCACTTGCCCCGGTTTCTTTCGTTGTTGGATTACAGGTAATTGCCTTCATCCTGACTACCTTTGTGATGGGGTCAACCACTGCCCTTTCAATGAAGATGAACGGTTAGTGTGAAGAGGAACATTGCCCTGACCAGTGTGTGTGTGAAGGTCATGCTTTCCAATGCTGGTCAGGGTTTGATTACAAGGCACATTTTCAGCTGCGCTATCTGGACTTTTCTGGATCAGACAAGCCTGGTTTTAGGGGCATTGAATCCCTGAGTTATCTTCAATATCTGAACCTTTCCTCGTGTAAACTGATGGAGGTGGAGCTCAGTTCTTTAAGCCAGCTCCGTGTTCTCGACCTCAGTCATAACAACATCAGTAGTTTGACTTTGTAAAACTGAGTCAGTTGTCCGAGTTGTTGCACCTCAACCTGTCCTTTAACCCCTTAGCAAACCTAGTAGATCCGGCGTTTTCTGGTTTTGTGCAAAGAACTGGTTTTAGTCAGTTGCAGAGTCTGGTGATGGTTGGTATAGGATTAGATACAATCACAACTAAGGGACTAACAGAGTCAACACAGATATCAGTTTTAGTGTTCGTCACAACCCAGTAAAAGCATTGCAAACAAAAATATTTGGCAAGTCTGTACAGGTGTTATACACTGACAATCACAAGCTGTGTTGTCATCATTTTCACATGACCCAGCTGGCGGAATGCCATGCCCCTGTGGAATGAACTGTCGTCGTGCAGTGACCTTCTGAAGTCTGACTTTCTGAGAGTTTGCTCTGGATTCTGTCTACCATGGCACTGACAGGCAATGTAGGAGTATGGGTCTACAGGACCTTTATAGAACACCAAGGGACCTCTTTGGCTTACAAGGTTCTGATCATCAACCTCAGTGCTTCTGATTTCCTGATGGGAGTTTACATGGCCTCATTGGAGTGGCAGACATGATCTTCCGAGGTGTCTATGTTTTGAAAGAAGAACAATGGAAACGCAGTTCAGTGTGCAAAATTGTAGGCATTCTGGGCAGTTGTCCTGTGAGATGTCGTTTTTCGTCATCTGTCTCATCACTATGGATCGTTTTTTTCTGCTTCGATTTCCGTTCAGTGTACGTCTCCGTCTGTCAAGATGGTCAGCATCTGTGGCCTGCTGTATGGCCTTGGTCACTGCTGGTATTTTGGCCACCTTACCTCTGTCTGTGTCTCACTGGAAGTTTTACAGTCAGAATAGCATCTGTCTGCCTTTGCCCATCACTCAACGTCAGTTTCCTGGCCAGCAGTATGCTTTTGGTGTCTTTATCGTTCTCAACTTTATCCTTTCCTCAGTCATTGGAGTTGATCTATCATACCATCCACCAGTCGTCAAAAGGCCTGCAGAAAGACAGCCGAAATCAGGATGTCGCCATTGCACGACGTCTGTTTCTGATTGTAGTCACTGATTTCTGCTGCTGGTTTCCTATTGGTGTGATGGGACTGCTGGGTGCAAATGGTGTACGTATCTCAGATGTTGTCAACGTGTGGGCCGCCGTCTTTGTCTTACCTCTCAACTCGGCACTCAACCCCTTTCTGTATACGTTGAACACGTTGTTGGAGAGACGAGCCAGACACGTGGAGAAGAAACGGATTGAAAAGATCATGGCTAACGTGTATCAGCACATGCGTACGTGGCCCAGTGACAAAGTGCTGGAACATGTGCGTAAGTGTGTAAGTTTGGATTTAGTGGCAAAGACAGATGTGCTGGATCTGCCAAGTCATGGACCAGGGTCAACTGCACAAGGCAGACACGAGAAAGCTGATGGACAGACAGCTAGATCAGTGTACAAGGAAAAGACGTTAGAACTTAAATGAAAAAAAGATGAATTATCGATGTAATCATCGATATTTCTTACAGAAATCCCTGTACCATTTTTGTGACCATCAGCACAAAACCAGTGCTAACTCGTTGAGGCAGAATAAAAGTAAAGGCCAACAGTGGGTGGTGAGGGTCAGTCTGGATGAATCTGTTTTCAGCAAAACTGCACTCCTTAAATACCAAACTTTCATTTTAATATACACATCTACATTAAAAGTGCCATTAAACAATCGAGCTTTTATACAATCTGTACGATCAAAGTTTGGTCTTATTACCAATTAGATTACATTCATTAACCGAATATACATGCAGTGTAATATTTGCATAGTCCCAGATGTTTTCTTTTTCAGACTTAAAGATAATTTCTTGATAATATAAGCTGTAGTACAAGGTAGGATGTACGTGAACAATGTCTAGTAAAAAATGATACCGGAAACAAATTTTGGAATTCATAAAGCAATGATTTGTTTCACGAAACGACTACTTTTCTGAATTTTAATACTTTATACAAGAATCAGCAGACGTTCCTTGCATACAGTGTCACTGTTTGCTGATGGTATCAAGAGAATAAATGTAAATACGCAATGGTATCAGTTATACTTAAGCAGTGTTATAAACACTTTTTATAGAACGAAGTGTATCAGAGAGAGGGAGAGAGAGGCAGAGAGAGAGAGGGGGGGGGGGTGGAGGGAGAGAGAGAGAGAGACAGAGACAGAAACAGAGAGACAGAGAGATCATCAACACATTGTCATAGATTCTGTGGTCATTGATGTGGCATATAATGGGACGGAAACAATCCACTTGCTATCTTGCATTTCTTCTCTTATAGTAAAATCCTGTGGACATCTGTTTGGTTGGTTGGTTGGTTGGTTGGTTGGTTGGTTCTTTTAGGATCATCACACTCAGAGAAGTTACCTTTGTGCTCACCTTTTTTTGTCCCATTTTCTACGCCACCTCAATGACCACAAAAGCTGACACAGTTTTTACAGTGATGATTAATTAAGATATAGATAAGGATGATAATCATGACACTATGGTGTTCCATCTAGGATTCAGACTGTGACATAGCTGTACTCTACGATTACTATCATAATCTGTTTGTTTGTTTGTTTGTTGTTTGTTGTTGTTTGTTTGTTTGTTTGTCTTCAAAGCGTTTCGATTTGTTTTCCAATGAGTGTACCCACGTCATTTTGCCTGCACTGTGGAGATGATAGGGTACTGCCCAGTTCTCATACTAGGTTTTTGATAGCCACACATTCAAGGTGATTTTATACTTTCATAGGTCACTGGACTCTGACATGACTTACAAGATTTTTAATGGGCACATTTCATGTTCCTGCGTTTGTACATACAGGAATGTGTGGTTTAGGCATTATCAGGTCTGCATACATGTTGACCCAGGAAATCAGAAGACTCTCCACCCTTTACCCACCAGGCAGGATGTGGTACCCAGCCGGATCGAACCAGACAATCTGACTGGAAGTCCATGGTCTCAGGGAGAAGGGAGAAGAGTGGCTGAATGGTTCAGACGTTCGCCTGCCAACAACTAAACTCCAGGTTCCAGGGTTCGCTACCCGTACAGGACTCGATTTTTTTCCTCAGTTTGACTGGAAAATCGAACTGAACATCTAATCATTCGAAAGGGGACGAAAAACGAGTCGGACCCATGTGCCTTCTGGCTGCGCCCGCTAAAGATCCCATGGCAGTTGAAAATCGTAAAGAGCAGGGCATTGCCTGCCTGCCTTGGTAAAAAGCATTGGAGAGATAGGTCGATTTCCCAGGTCCCATCCCTTGAAGCGCGATTAATTTACTTGCCTTTCTGAAGTCTTGGTTAATAAAAAAAAAAGATGAATATGAATATGAATTTGAAGCAAAGGAGAGGGGATGGACGCTGCCCTCGTGGTGCTGGCCCCAGGAAAAGTTGAGGTCTCTGCCACCTCACATCCCTACGACCCCAAGGTTATGGAACTATCTAGGTAGGACCTCAGGACCTGGCCAGCTCATGGGTTCATGTGCAGGCTTAAGGCTTGTGCCGTGATCAATCTGGATCATCTCCATCACATGGCACATATGATCTTAGTGCTTATGGAATTCATTCATGTGTGTGTTTGTGTGTATATATATATATGTGTGTGTGTGTGTATGCGTGTGTGTGTATGTGTGTGTGCATGAATGTGTGTGTGCAAGCACGTGTATGTATGTGTGTGTGTGTGTGTGTGTGTGTTCGCGCACATATGAGTGTGTGTTCGCGCATGTGCATGTCTGTGCATGTTTGCTCAATGTGTGTGTGTGTGTGTGTGTGTGTGTGTGTGTGTATGTGTGAGTGTGTGTGTGTGTGTGTGTGTGTGTGTGTGTGTGTGTGTGTGTGTGTGTGTGTGTGTGTGTTCGCTCACACGTATGTGTGTGTGTGTGTGTTTACTCACATGTTTGTGTGTGTGTCTGTCTGTGTGTTCGCGTATACGTACATGTGTGAAGTGGGGGTGGTGGTGGTATGGGTGTATTATACCTACGTGTCAAACAATATCTACAAAACTCTAATGCATCACATATTCATTCAGGGCAAAGAAAACACTGTATACTCTGCATGGACAACATCTATAGAAATGAAAGAAACACTGAAATATCCATTTCGGTCATTTCACTCTCTTGAATAAAGTGATCAAAGCTAATGTAATTGGTTAAAGCTCAATTCACTTTTGATCAGCCATGCTGAAAGCAGCTACAGTTCTTTCAATTCAAGAAAAACACAGGGTTTTCAAAAGTTAAATCCTTATCATGGTTTGGATGACAAGAGAGAGAGAGAGAGAGAGAGAGAGAGAGAGAGAGAGAGAGAGACAGAGACAGAGATAGAGAGACAGAGAGACAGAGAGATAGATCTACATTATTTCAAGTGATGCTCATAAAAGCTATATCAATACCAGTAATTTATATCAGCATAAAGATATTAGACTTTGACTGATGGTAACATTGATAGAGAGGTGGCGGAAAGGAAAGAATGAGGGGTGTGGGTGTATGGAGAAAACGAAAGAGTATACACACACACACACACACACACACACAAAATTGATAATGATGATGATGATGATGATGATGATGATGATCAGAAGCAGGTAGTGGAAAGGAGACATACTACACAAGAAGAGAGAGAGAGAGAGAGAGAGAGAGAGAGAGAGAGAGAGAGAGAGAGAGAGATTTGAAAACACTTTATTATTCACAGATAACAGTGACAGATCCCCAGTGGATCTGTCTTTTTTCTTGAAGGAATAAAGAAATACAAACATAAAGAGATGAGGAAGCAAAGTGCACTAGAACTGGTCTGTTATGACGTCACGAAAAACGACAACATAACGTATGTAGGTCGTCAGAGTGAGCCATGCAATACAAAGTGAAACCGCACATCATCATTGTCACAAACAAACTGTACATAATATGCATACACACAGAGAATTTCTTGTAACCTCACGCAAGCCAGGTGAACGATACAGGAGCTATCGTGTGAGGGGCGTGTAGATTAAGGAAACGTAGGGACTGTCATGCTCAGATGTGAGTGGCTGATACACAGTGACATGTCACATATTACATGTCCCCAATTATTAAATGAGACAGATGGAAACACGGAGCCAGCAGCCTCCACCATTACAAGGATACCATCATTCCAGAGATCAACCCTTTCATTCCCACGCGCTTTACACACGTTTCCTGCAAGAAACAGATGATTAAAGTGGGGGTTAAAATGGTTAAACCCCAGTCTTAAAAAATGAAAAGCAAAATAGTGACGTCATAGTATTTCCTTTTCTTATCCTTGATTGTATTTCACGTAACAACTTATTTACTTTGAAATTCAACGTAGAAAAGTGACAATTTGAGCAAAACATTTCAGGATAACACCAAGCATACGAGTAAATTATGTTTCATATGAATTTACATGAATTTATAGCCAAGATACATATTATATTATTATTATATCTTTACAATTTTAGCATCAAAGTCTAATTATTATAGATTTTAAAAAGTTTTCATTTTTTTACGAAAAACAGACATCAACATACAATTCTTATACAGAAAATGAAAATATCAAGGATGTTGATTCTGACCATGAAAAATATTTATCTGAAACTAAGGGATAGACCAGCTGTGTGGGTCCAGCGTTGATCAGAATCCATTAATACAGTCAATGACTGATAAATCCATGTTGCACATGGCTGGAAAGGTCTTTGTCATGGTTTTCTCTATGCTGTGTGTCACTTAAATATAAGCCTTATTATTGAATAGGCTTGAGGTTGCTAAAACTATGGTGTGCTAAGGAGGAGGAGAAGAAGGAGAAGAACTTGCACAAACTGTCCATGTCATAAACATACTCGCGGCAATTTACAGGAATAGAACAACACTGAATATTTAATCAAATAAAAACAAAGAATCAAAAACGTGAACAGAAAACAACAATCAGAAACCATGGCATAAAAAGGAGCAAAATAATACAAATGAATGTAAATATTCACAGACTCAGACACACAAACAATGCACTTGAACGTACGTGTGCACGCGCGCAAACACACAGACATGCACGCACAGATGCACGCAACTGCAGGATGCTGAAACGAAAAAGCTTGGGTACTCTCAGCCCTTTAAGTGTGTGACACTTGAGCAAAGCTGTCATTTTCTGTCTGTCTCACTTACACATGGCAAGCTTCATTTATACCAAAACAGTCACCTAATTTGTCTTACCCCAGCAAAGTCGTCTTCAGAATACTATGTAAATCACAAAGTATCTTTAACATCAGCAGGACCTCTGTAATGTCTTCGTAGACTTGACAAAGGTGGTCGACAGGGTTTGGCATGCAGTCTTATCGGTACCATGACGACAGAACGCATGTACAAAGCCACAAATGCGGTTTTCATCATAAGCAAAATTGCTTACTGATTCCAAACGATAGTGGGAGTTCAACAGGGCTGTTTACTTTCACCCACTCTGTCTTATTCAGCTCTCAAATACGTGTGATGCGCTCCCTTGTTATGTCCATTTTCATCTACGCCTGTAAAACATGGAATCTCACAGCTAACTTGCTGCATATGATTTAAAGTGTGTGTGTGTGTGTGTGTGTGTGTGTGTGTGTGTGTGTGTGTGTGTGTGTGTGTGTGTGTGTGTATGTGTGTGTGTGCGCGCATGTGTGTGTGTGTGTTGTGTGTGTGTGTGCGTGTGTTTGTGTGTATGTGTGTGTATGTGTGTGTGTCTGTGAGTATGTTTGTTTAGGTGTGTTTGTATGCATGCGTTTGTATGTATGTGTGTGAGTTGTGTATGTCTTTATGTGTGTGTGTGTTTATGTATGTATTATTCATGTAGACACATATGTGACCCGTTTTAACAAAATGAGTCCAAAGGTGAAAATAACAGATTTTAGGATATTATGGTTTTCAAAATGTCCAGATTATTACCTTTCTTTTCATATGAAGTTTATTATTTTACTCTTAAAAATAAGGAAGTTATGGGTGTTTGAAGTGTGTAACATAGCAAACAGCCATTTTGAGAAAATCAAGTTCTAAAATTTTCACCACTTCAGTGAAGTTTTACCTTAGCAACAGGTATTTTTCCTTCACCAATCTTTACCAAACTGTTTACCATGGTAAAACACATCATGCCACAATAGCACACAAAAAATGTTTGAAAATCTACTGTAATCGTCTTGTTATTTAAGTTTAAATATCCCTTTTTCTGACACAAAAAGCATGACGTGAGAGAAAAATAAGTGACTGACATTAGTGGCTAGAATTGATCAGCATGCATACAGGTCAGCTGCAAATTTAAATCAAACTTATTTCTAAACTACAAAATCTGGCATACCGTTGTCGACATCCATATCATACTCTGCACCTCCTCTTATTTCTTGTATGTGAACGAGGGGTTCGTCAACTTCATCTTGTGTTGGGTCACGCTCCACGGAATCGACCAGCGAAATTTCAGTCATTGTCACTGTCAAGCGTCTTCGTCTTCATAATCACTTGCAGCGAAATATTCGGTCACCAGTTTGCCCAATTCATCTTGATCTACTGCTGGTAAAGTTGAAGACTGACCAGCACTGAGCAAAAAAGACAGTCTTTCTTTGCAAATCGTGATTTTCGAAGCCATGTTGTTTGCGGCGAAAGGCATAAACAATGATGGGTCAGCCAATCCCTATGCGCGATGTCCTGCGGTTACCATGTAAAGTTCGTAACGCGATCTCTCATTGGTCTATTGGTTCGACTCCTTCACTTTTTGTTTATGCCAAAGATTTCGAAACAGTGTTTCTGACAAGCTGATTTTCACGCAGTGAACGCGTGTCAAAGAAAGTGGAGTTCATGACCTTTTAACGAGGTACAACATGCTGGGGCCCTGTAAAGGGTGCTCTACACGAATGTTGATCAAAATCATGTCTGCTTTTACCGTTTTCTGAGGATTATCACTACGGGTTATCTGGTTAAAACGCATTTTAAATACATTTTCCGATTGAATTATAAAGTGCTGAGTGCATGTATATGTAATTTAAAGATTAAATATTCCATTTTTGATGAAAAGTAAAAATTGACAAAATTGACCCATCACACATTTTCCAGGCCTCTACGCTTTTCGCTGCCTGCGGGTTAGGACTCATTTCGTAAAAACGGGTCACATATTTATATCTTATACATATGTATATATGTGTATGTATGTATGCATACATTTCCTATATATCTATATATCTATCTATTTATCTCTCTCTCTATATATATATGTGTGTGTGTTTGTGTATGTGTCGTCAATTAACGCGATTGATTTATCTTCGTCTTATGTACAGTTCAAAATTTTATTAGTATTATTATTATTGTACTGCTGCAAGGCGTGGGCAGTCAACAAGCAAAGCCAGAACAAGATTGAGGCAGCTGAGATGTGGTTTCTAAGAAGAATGTTGAGAGTTCCATGGACAGCAAAGACAACAAACGAGAGTCTTGAAGGAGGCAGACACAGGTATATCATTCAAAGGAATATTAGGAAAAGACAGGCAACATTTATGGGCCATTTTATGAGGAAAGGGGAATTGGAGCACCTGGTCACAACAGGAAAGCTGGAGGGAAAGAGAGACTGGGTAGACCCAGGGAGAAGATACTAGACGGACTTGCAGAGTGGCTGGGGACAAGGAGGGTGGAAGAGATGCTTGGGGCAACAAGTGATAGAGACAGATGGAAGTCCATAATCATCAACACCATGCGGCAAGGCACCTGATGATGATGATGATGATGATGATGATTATTATTATTGATGTTATTATTATTATTATTATTATTATCATCGTTGTTGTTGCTGCTACTGTTATTACAATTATTGTTATTATTGTCATTATTATCATCATCATTATTATTATCAAAAAAGAGAGAGCAAGAGAATGGTTTGGTCACATCAAATCTACAGAGGCTTGTCTCTGTGGGCAGAGCTCATCGATAGAAATGACAACGTGGGTTGATGACTGACAGTGAATGCAGTAGGATTTTTTGTTTGTTTGTTTGTTTTGGTTGATTGTGTCTGTTTGTGCACGTGCTTATGCATATGCGTTTGTGTGCGTCCTTATGCGTATGTATTTGTGTACGTCCTTATGCTATGTCTTTTGTGTGTTTGCTTATGCATATATGTGTTTGTGTGCCTGCCTATGCATATACGTTTGTGTGCTTACTTGTGCATATGTGTGTGTGTACTTACTTGTGCATATGTGTTTGTGTGCTTACTTGTGCATATGTGTTTGTGTGCTTACTTGTGCATATGTGTTTGTGTACTTACTAGCTCTGTGTCTGTACATAGATACGTGCATCCCTGTCACGAGTGCATTAGTGTTTGTCTGTTTGTATGCTTGTGTATGTATATGTATTTGTGTATGGGTGTGTGTTGTGTGCTTACTTAAGTACATGTGAATGTACGTGCATGCGTACCTCCTTGCACGTGTCCATGTTTGCATGTGTGCATGCACACGCGTGTTTGTGTGTATTTGTGCGTGCGTGTGCGTTCGTTCGTTCTTTGGTTTAACGTCTTTTCACTATAAGTGATATTAGACGGGTGAGGGGGGGGGGGGGGGGGGGGGGGGGATAAAAAAAGTAAATAATAAAAAAAAAAAAAAAAAAATGAACAAAATGAAATGTAGAACGATAGTTGGATGGGTTGGATATGGCCAGAGGGAAGACATAGGAAAAAGACATTAGTAGGTGGGGAAACAGTAAAATGGAACGAGAACTTAACACTAACAATTAACTTCAACAACGTGAAGGGAAATTGTAACACTAAAACACAAACCGAATAACGTTAAAGTAATGCACTAACAGGACTGTGAACTAATGATTTTGAAATTTTAACTAACAAAGATTGATCTGATGTAATTTTTTGGAAATGATTTTCAGAATACTTTTCTTGAGTAAACATTTTCGGTAGAAAAGAAAGTAGCATTTTGCAGTAGAATAAACAATGAAACAGTGTGAACGTTTCGCCGCAAATACACTTGACATTTTTACAATATTTTGTTTTCAATGCGTTTAGCTAAATACGAAAACAAACAGCAACAATCGATCTCAAATGATACATGGAAGAATACTGCAATTTTTTACATACGTTTTGAACGGTAAGTTTTATCATTTGTTGTGACACAAACTGTTCATTTGAATGTTCATGAAATCGAGTCCATGAGGCTGATTCGAGCAAGTTGCAAGCTTCTTTTACGGAGGTATGAACATGTAATTCTATAGCATTATCAGAATTCTGGGCGCCTTGCTTAGCTGCTCTGTCAACTACTTCGTTGCCGTGAAGATCAACGTGAGAAGGCACCCAGCATAAACTGATATCTGTACCTTTGACCCTTAAACGATGCATAAGATGATTTGCCTCAGTAATTAAATCAGGTCTTGTGTCGGCATCAAAAGACTGTAAGGCATATAATACAGATTTTGAGTCAACAAAGAGAACTATTTTGAAAGACATGGGTTTAAGATTTACTAGATAATGCAATCCTTGATTAATAGCAACTAATTCTGCTGTAAAGATAGATATGTTTGCCCCAACGAAAAATGACTTTTTTATTTTAAATTTTGGAACATAAAATGCTGCTCCAGCACATTTATTTTCTAAGACTGATCCATCGGTAAAAATGTGAAGGTGAGTACGGTATTTTTCATCGATGTGTTCTCTTGCTGTGGATATCGAAATGTTGACATTTTCAGATTTCTTAGCGTCTGTATAATCAATATCAAAAGAGGCTTTTAGCATTTCCCATGTAGGGACAGGCGTTGTTGATGGTGTCTCAGCTATTTCATCCATATTTATATTAGACTGTTTGACCAAGTCAGATATGTAAGTTGCAACAGTGATTTGTGATGAAATGCTTTTTGCTCGCTTTGGAAAATCAACATCAGACCTGATGTTAATTTCCTTACTCACAAAATTGTCCGTTTGTGAAGTAGTTCTAACTGCAAATTTTGCTGTCGCTAGCTCACGATAGTTGTTCAGAGGCAGAATTCCAGCAACTTTGTACGTTTCCAGATTAGAGGCATGAGTAAGGACACCTAGAGCAATTTTAATAATTTTGCAGTCTAAGCTTTGTATCTACTTTAATAAATATTTTGGTGCACCGAAGAACACTTCTTGCGCATAGGATAATTTAGATCGTAGAAGTGCTGTTGATAGATGAATTATTATGTTCGTATCCATTCCCCAAGGTAATCGGCTTATTATCTTTAGAAAATTTAGGGCTTTTCTTGCTTTTGTTGAAATATAATCAAAATGGACATTCCAGTTTGAATTCGATGTCATAAAGACTCCCAGAAATTTTACAACCTGTTTGTAATGTAACACTTCACCAAGCAATCTGAAAGTAGGCAAGTTACTTACAGTACCAGCAGAATGAAATAGCATCATGTCAGTTTTTTTCCGCTGACAACGACATACCATTTTCTAACATATAGTTTCCAAGATTATCAAGGTCAGATTGATACATCTTCCTAATGTAATTCTGTGCTCTCTGTGGAGTTGTCTGTTTTAAAGTAATATTCATCCAAATACATATATCATCAGCGTACTGTGCCAAAACAACACGATTTGAGAGTGCTTTAGGAAGATCCTGTATAAGGATATGAAATAAAAGCGGTGCTATCACTGAACCTTGTGGAATTCCCATATCAAGATGTCGTGAAGTAGAATAACTAGTTCCCACTCTTGCCTGAATAGTTCTATTGGCTAAAAAAGACTTAATATAATCATACGTATTGCCAGGTAAACCAACAGATTTCAGCTTGTACAATAAACGAGTGTGCCAAACTTGATCGTAAGCTTTTATCACATCAAAAAAAGTAGCTAAAAGATATTTTCTGTGGGCAAACTGTTTCTTGATGTGAGTGGTAAGTTTAACCAGGTGCTCAACTGTAGATCTCCCTTTTCTAAAACCAGCCTGATTTACTGGAATAACGTTATTTTTATCACAGTAATGTACAAGTCTGTTTAATACCAATGTTTCCAATAGTTTGCTCGTATGGGACGTCAACGCAATAGGTCTGTAACTATTTTTATTGTTTTTAGGCTTTCCTGCTTTTAATACTGGTATAACAATAGACTTTTGCCATAATTATGTTATAGTTCCACCAACCCAGCATTTCTGAAAAAAAATTGTGTAAAAATATGATATAGTTTTCTGGAAGATGTTTAATCATTTCAGTTGAAACTG
>JAPXFY010001348.1:0-37423 GCA_030674185.1 Monoplex corrugatus | reverse complement strand
GTACTGCCCCCCTAAAGAGTGCCGGGGGGCCCTCTTGGGGGAAAATTAGCACTAAACTGCTGCCATCGCAAAACCCAAGCCTAAAAGGCAGCGGCACCCCCCCATTTTTCAGTGTGCGCCACCTCCCATTGTGGGGGCTCTTGATGATTGCACGTCTTGTCAGATCGAAGTCAATACTTCATTGTTCCCGTCACAAAACCAGCCTGAAGATGGGAACACTCCCCTCTGACTGTGCTGCCATCACAAAACCAGTCTGAAGGCAGCGGCACTCCCATCTTGAGTGTGCTGCCACCTATAGCGTGCTGGGCTCTTGATGGCTGCACATCATGTCAGATTGAAGTCAATACTTCATTGTTCCCATCACAAAACCAGCCTGAAGACGGGAACACTCCCTTCTGACTTCAGTACCTTGGGTTCTTGGTGGGCATCACATCTTCCCATCATGCAACGAGCCTGAAGGTAGTCACACGCCCTTTGAGTGTGCTGCCACCTATATAGTGTGCTGGTATTGTGCACATCATATCACGTCATTGTCGAGATGAGCTGGGTGGGCCAGGTCCTAAGTGGGCAGTGTTTACTGTGAACACTTCCGACAACAGGGATTGAAAACTTTTTGTCATTAGGGCGACAATGCTTTGCTTTCATCTTGTTAACATTCTGACAAGAGTTACTTAACTCTGGGCCAAGTTTCAATGATGGTGTACTGAAAATATATTGTGTGCTCAGATACTAGTTGTGTATCACAAGTTTACTGAAGTCTATGGAAAACATTACAATAATGTGTAACATTTGATTGTAGTTCTGTAAATCACAAACCACAATCTATGGGGAAAAGTTCCTAATCTGACAATATTCTGTCTACCTCAACACAAATTTCATGGCACTATGCAGTTCCATGTCCACAGTTTCAAAAACACCACCACCACCTATGGCATGAGTACAACCTGTGTCATTGTTATTTTTGTTTAAAGCCCAGCCGACTGAGAGGAGCCATATCAGGTCTATGACAGTTTCAAAACATACACAATACTTCAACAGCATTTAAAAAAAAAGAAAAAAGAAAAAAAAGTATACCTATGAATGCATTCACACACATAATCTAAGGAGACGCCCCTGGCACTGACCACTCCGTCCAATTTATCACACAGGGGATTTAAAAAACACCTGAATACAAATTCAAATGTAACCAACGACACCAATACATACACCAAAATTGCTTCCGCATATCTCACCTCCCTAGAGCCCAAAATGCACTAAATACATGTACCCAATTATCCATCCTAAGAGAAAGAATGCAAGACTTTATTGAACACATACAGGTGAATGGACCAACAAGGCAGAAAATGATTGGAAGAAATGACAGAAAGCAATGGAGGAAGAAAGAAACAGAGTGTGATTGAAAAGAGGAAATGTCTAGCACCCAATTTCCAGAAGGTGGGGATACTATTTATACTGAAAGAGCCCCCGGTATCCCCACGGGGGTACAACCTGTGTTAACAACTTACATAAACATAGCGTTCAGACAGGACACATGCACACCTGATACACACACACACACACACACACACACTCAAGGCACTCGCATAAATACAAAAAAAAAAACCCCGCCCTAAAACACACACACACACACACAAACCACATTACACGCACACATACACTCCCGCACACATTCCCGCACGCACACGCATACACACACAAGATGGTCAAACACATACCCACACTTATACATGTATGCATAAACACACACACAACACTCGCTCACACACACACTAAAGAGATGGTCAAGTAATCAATCTACACACACACACACACACACTTTTAATACCAAGACACTCACACAAATACAAAAAAAAAAAATACCCGCCCTCAAACACACACACACACAACCACATTACACGCACACATACACTCCCGCACACATTCCCGCATGCACACACACACACACACACACACACACACATATTAAAGATGGTCAAACACATACCCACACACAAAGATGTATGCATAAACACACACAGAGCACTCGCTCACACACACACTAAAGAGATGGTCAAATAATCAATCTTCACACACACACCACACACACACACACACACACACACACACACACACACACACACACACACACACACACACACACACACACACAAATACACTTTAATATCAATAACGAAACACCCACACAAATACCAAACAATACCTGCCCTCAAAAAAACAAAACAAAAAACAAAAAAACAAAAAACAAAAAAACACCAAACACACACAATTGTTTTGTTTTTGTTTAAAACCCAGCTGATTGCAGAGAGCCATATCTGGGCTATAACCATTTCAAAGCACATAAGAAACTTCAACAGCCAAAAAAAATAAAAAACACATTTGCTATCGACCTTTTTTGTTATTAACCTCTCTCCAGTTACCCACACACACTTTGTTTCAACTCTCTGAGGAAAAGATGGGAAGAAATGATACAAATGATGATGATGATGATGATGATGATGATCATCATCATCCCAATCAGAATAATATACTCATGATAATATCAATAATAATGATATACAGACTCTCTCCCCTACAATCAGCCTAACACAAAGTCCACCAGAATCACACTATGAAAATCAACACATATACCCCTCACAGCTTCTGAAGGGCTGTCACATTCACAGGAAACACAGACACACAGACAGACACACACACACACACACACACACACACACACACACACACACACACACACACACACACACACACACACACACACGCACACACACACACACACTTTCATAACAAAACACTCCACAAATACCAAAAAATACCCGCCCTTAATTAAAAAAATTCTAAACACACACACACACACACACACACACACACACACACAACACACACACACACACACACACACACACACACACACACATCACACTTCGCCCACTTTCATCTCAGTATCAATTTGTCATAAAAAATTTAAAAAAGAGAAAAAAAAAGGCACACACACACACACACACACAATGTCTTAAAAAAAAAAAAAGTCATCCATTCATGACACACATGCACTAAAACAAAATACAAAAAGAAAACAAAAAAAACAAAAGAGAATGCATACACACACATACATTTTCTCTCTCCCCCCTCTCTCTCTCTGTAAACACAATATTACAAAAAAATAAAAAATAAACTAAAACCTACACAGAATACCAATACTGGAACACACACACACACACCACACAAACACAACACAACCACTTTAATATCAATAACTAGACATCACACAAATCAAAAAATACCTGCCCTAAAAAACAAAAACAAAACAAAACAAAACAAACCAAAACAACACACACACACAACCACAATTACATACACATATATACACTCCCTCACACACTCCCGTACACACACACACACACTAAAGAGATGGTCAAGTAATCAATCTTCACACATAGCGCGCGCGCACACACACACACACATACACTTTAATAGCAATAACAAAACACTCACACAAATACCAAACAATACTGCCATAAAAAAAAAAAAAAAAAAAAAAAAAAAAAATTGTTTTTGTTTTGTTTTGTTTTTGTTTAAAACCCAGCGACTGCGTAGAGCCATATCAGGGCTATAACCATTTCAAAGCATATATACAAAACTTCAACAACAAAAAACAAAAACAAAACAAAACAAAAAATACACATCAATGCATCTACGAACATTTCGTATCAAGCTTTTTCGGTGTTAACCTCTCCAGTTACCCACACACACTGTTTCAACTCTCTGAGGAAAAGATGGGAAGAAATGATACAAATGATGATCATGTTGATCATCATCATCATCCTGTAAGAATGATAATACTCTCTTCCCCACAATCAGCTTAAAACAAAGTCCACCAGAATTACACCGATATGAAAATCAACACATAATACCCTCACAGCTTCTGAAGGGCTGTCACACTCACAACAGAAACCACACACAAACACAACACACACATATACACACACACATACACAACACACAACACACATAACACACCAACACACACAAACACACAACACACACAACACACACATAACACCACACACACACACCACACAACCACACACCCACAACACACACAACACACACACACACCACAAACAAACACATAAACACACACACAACAACAACAACAACACACACACACAAACACACACACAAAAACCAACACACACACACAAACCAACCAACAAACACATAAACACACACAACAACAACACACACACACAATAAAAACACAACACACACACATATACAAAAAACACACACACCACACAATTCAACACACCACACACAAAAACAACACAATACAAAACAAACACCACCACACACATAACACAACACACCCACATACACAAACAAAAACACACACCACACCACACACAAAACACACACCCACACACACACAACAACAAACACACACACATAACTCCACACACATAACACAAACACACACAAACCACACTAAGACAATCAACACACATATATCCACACATCTGACAGCTCAAACATTTCACAGACACACACAAACACACACACACACACACACACACACATTAAAAAACAAAACACACACACCTACACACCATAACGACAAACACACACACAAACACGAACACACACACACACACATCTACAAACATCAACAATAAAAGTCAACACAAACCACACAACATCAACACAACACACACACAAACACACACATAAATGCACAACATCAATCCTACACACATACTACACACACACACACACATACACACACACACACATAACACACAACACACCACACTAACACCAACACACACAACACCTAACACACACACACACAACACATAACATTAACATAGCCACAACACAAACACACACTCACCATAATACCAATACACAAACCTCACTCACACATACAAACAACACAAACACAAAAAAACAACAACACTCACACACACCACATTTCTCCAGCATTATATTTTCTTTGTTCTAAAACCCAGCCGACTGTGTAAGCCATATCACTAAACACACACAACACAAAACTTCAACACAAAAAACACACAAACACATTCAACACATACCCACAATCAATCACAACACCTCTACACACATACTCTACCCAACCACACACACATTTCAACTCTGAGACACAGATGAAGAAATATACACACATGAGATACATACACACATCACATCACTACAACACAATACACATAACACTCATAACACACGATCACATCACAATAAACACACACACACACTACACACATCACACACACCACAATAACAGCTAACACACATAATCACCCCAACAACACACACATCACACACAAACACACAACACACACACACACACACACACACACACACACCACACACACACACACACAAACACACACACACACAAAACACACACAACACCCAACACGCACCACACACACACACACACACTCACACAACAAACCACAAGATGGTCCAAACACATACCCACACACTAACATACATTCTAACACACACACACACACACACACACACAAGATGGTCAAACATACACACACACATACACACACCACACACCACACACACAAGATGGTCAACACACATACCCACCACACACACAATTCAAAAACAACACCACCACACAACATAACAAAAAACACACACACATAACACCACACAAAAGGTCAAACACATACCCACAACACATACATATATACATAAACACACATCAAAACACACACTACACACACACACACACACACATTCTACCACACACACACACACAAGATGTCAAACACATACCACACAAACATACATATATACATAAAACACACGCACACTAAAGAGATGGTAATGTAATCAATCTTCACACATACGTGCACACACACTATTTTTTTTTCTTGCTTTTGTTTAAAACCCAGCTGATGCTTAGAACGATATGAGGGCTATAACCATTTCAAAGCACATAGAGAACTTCAACAGAAAAAAAAAATCATCATCATCATCATCCCAATCAGAATAATATACTCATGATAATATCAATAATAATGATATACAGACTCTCTCCCCCACAATCAGTTTTAACACAAAGTCCACCAGAATCACACTAATATGAAAATCAACACATATACCCTCACAGCTTCTGAAGGGCTGTCACACACACAAGAAACACACACACACGAACCACAAACACATCACACACACACAGACACTCCCGAAAGCACGCACGCACACGCACACACACACACACACACACACACACACACACACACACACACACACACGAAAGATGGTCAAACACATACCCACACACATCAAACAACACTCACTCACACACACACACACATACTAAAGAGATGGTCAAGTAATCAATCTTCACACAATGTGTGCCACGCGCGCGCACACACACAAACACACTTTAATATCAATAACATAACACACCCACAGCAAATACCAAACAATACCTGCCCTAAAAAAAAAACAAAAACACACACACAATTGTTTTGTTTTTTGTTTTCATTTAAAACCTAGCCGACTGCATAGAGCCATATCAGGACTATAACCGTTTCAAAGCACATACAAAACTTCAACAGCAAAAAAAACAACATAAAAAACAAAAACAAAAACAAAAACATTTTTTTGGTATTAACCTCTCTCCAGTTACCCACACACAGTTTCAACTCCGAGGAAAAGATGGGAAGAAATGATACAGATGATGATGATGATGATGATGATGATGATGATGATGATGATGATGATGATGATATCATCATCATCATCATCCAATCAGAATAATAGACTCATGATAATAATATCAATAATAATGATATACAGATCTCTCCCTTACAATCAGCCTAACACAAAGTCCACCAGAATCACACTGATATGAAAATCAAACATATAACCTTCACAGCTTCTGGTGGGCTTTCACTCACAGGAACACACACACACACACACACACACACACCACACACACACACACACACACACACACACACACACACACACACACACACACACACACACACACACTTTCATAACAAAACACACAAATACCAAAAAATAGCCATCCTAAAAAAAATTCTAAACACACACACACACACACACAACCACAAACACATCACACTCTGCCCACTTTCATCTCAGTATCAATTTGTCATTATCACCAATTACCCCACCCTCTCAAAAAACAAACACCAACCAACCAAACAAACAAAAAGAGCACACACACGAGTAATATCCTCAACAACAAAAAAAGTCACCCATTCATGACACACATGCACTAAAACAAACAAGTATATATAAAAAAATTTAAAAAAAGAGAATGCTTACACACACACACACACACATTCTTTCTCCCTCTCTCTCTCTCTGTGTAAACACTACACTATTAAAAAAAGAAAATAAAAACTACACAGAATACCAATACTGGAACACACACACACCACACACACTTTAATATCAATAACAAGACACTCACACAAATATAAAAAAAATACCCGCCCTAAAAAAATAATAATAAAACAAATTACACACACACACACACACACACACAACCACAAACACATTACAAACACACCCACACACACTCCCGTACACACACATGAAAGATGGTTAAACACATACCCACACACGTACATGTATACATAAACACACACACAACTCTCACTCACACACACACTAATGAGATGGTCAAGTAACCAATCTTCACACATACACACACGCACACGCACACACACAAATACACTTTAATAGCAATAACAAAACACTCACACACAATTACCAAACAATACCTGCCCTAAAGAAAAAAAATCCACACAAAATTGTTTTGTTTTTATCATTTTTGTTTACAAACCAGCTGTCAGTGTAGAGCCACATCAGGGCTATAATCTTTTCAAAACACATACAAAACTTCAACAGCAAAAAAAAAAAAAAAAATAGTAGGCTACACATGTTAATGCATTTGCCCACATAATCTAAGGAGATGCCCCCTGCACTGACCACTCCTTCCAATTTATCACACACAGGATTTAAAAAACACACCTTAATACAAATTTAAACATTCAGAAGGACACAAAAACATAAATAAAAACGGGCATAAATTACCTAAAATTGCTTCTGCATACCTCACTTCCCTAGAGCCAAAAATGCACTTAATACATGTACCCAATTATCAATCCTAAGAGAAAGTACGTAAGACTTTATCGAACACATACAGGTGAATGGACCAGCAAGGCAGAAAATGATAGGAAGACATGACAAAGTAAAGGAGGAAGAAACAAAGAGAGTGACAGAAAAGAGGAAATTTCTAGCACAGAATTTCCAGAAGGTGGGGATACTATTTATACTGAAAGAGCCCCCGGCATCCCACGGGGGAACACACACAATCACACACACACATATTCATGCACACACACATGCATACACATACACACTTTAATATTAATAACAAAACACTCACACAAATACCAAACAATACCCGCCCACCTGCCCTCAAAAATAATGAAAAATAAAATAAAAACACCCACACCACACACACACATATATATGTATATGTACACGGAAGATGGTCAAACACACACACACACACACACACACACACACACACACATATATATATATATATATATATATATATATATATATATATATATATATATATATATATATATATGTCTATATGAAGGATGGTCACACACACACACACACACACACACACACACACAGATACACACACACATACACACACACACACAATGCTAACATAATCTTCACACAAAAAACAAAAAAACAACAATCCTCACTTTGACATCAGTACAAAATGTTTCCCTCATAACTTTTACAGTAAACACAAGCAGATCTAGTCCAGTCAATCAAATCTGTACTGATCCAATGTTTCCCCCACAATTTTAAAGTACACATAAGCAGGATCTGATCTGGTCAAACAAATCTTTATGCTGATCCAACATTGATACCAGCAGTTACATTGCATCTTTCAATAGCCAAGACACTGTTCTAGGGGCCCATTCTGTCATCAAAGCAATGAGTCCATCAACAGCTCTTCTCTTTCATACCTGCTGCTGCAGTTAACAGTTTACTGTCAAGTTCCCAATTTCATAAAGAAAAACAAAAGACCGTAAAGATCCATCCATAAACCCTGAGATCCCAGAAAAATATTGTTCAAACACTTACTTGAAAAAATAACAACTACAGGCGAGATGAAAATTCGGTAACTAAAAATACAATTTGATAAGTTAAAAAAAAAATAAGTAAAAAAAAAATCCAAATGTAAGTACAGTGCATATTTTTCATATGATTAAAAGAAAAGAAAAATATCCATTGTAATTTCTCTTGTGAAAATAATGAAGTATAATCTATACCCTTAACACAAAAGTGGTCTAAAACTAACGAACACACATTTCAAACTTAGCTTCTTTCCAAACTGGCCATTGATCTGTAGGTACATGACCTATCATTTTACATTCATCAGTTGTCTTCAAACTGGCCATTGATAGGTATATGACCTATCATTTTACATTCATCAGCTGTCTTCAAACTGGCCATTGATAGGTATATGACCTATCATTTTACATTCATCAGCTGTCTTCAAACTGGCCATTGATAGGTATATGACCTGTCATTTTACATTCAACTGCAGTCTTTAAGTTTAACCCTTTGATTCCCGCACCCTATCCACCAACTGCAAAAACTTGGCCCTCTGACTCCCTCACACCTGCAGGAAGCTGGTGGATAGGGTGAGACAGTCAAAGGGCCAAGTGTTTGCTTTGCTAGCATGGTTGACAGAGCAAGATGCTGCTGGACATGCTGTGGGAGTCAAAGGGTTAAACTGGCCAAAGACAGGTGTGTGATCTAACTCTATACAGTCTACAGCTTTCTGTCAGATGTTCCTGAACATACAAGGTGTACAGATGCATCCATAAATAGCTGAGAACACAGACATGTTTTGACACACATGGTCTCCACTGATCAATCTCAGACTTGCACATCTCATCTCAATTTGGTATTAACCTCTATCCAGTTCCCCACAAACACTCTGTTTCAACTCTGATGGAAACATGGGAAAAAACGATACAAATAATGATAGTAATTATCACCATCAATATCATCATCATAACAATGAGAATATAATCATGATAATGATATCATCAACGATATACACATGATAATGATGATATCAATAATAATGATATACAGATTCTCTCCCCACTATCAGATTAACACAATGTCCATCAGAATCATGCTGATATGACAATCAACACATAGACCCCTCACAGCTTCTGAAGGGTTGTCATAATCACATGAAACACACACACACACACGCACACACACACACACACACACACACACACACACACACACACACACACACACACACACACACAACTTTAATAGCAAAACACAAAAACACCAAAAACATACCAGCCCTAAAAAAAATTAAAACGCACACAACCATAAACTCATCTCGCACACGCACGCGCGCGCGCACACACACACGTGCACACGCGCACACACACACACTTTGTCCACTCGCATCTCAGTATCAATTTGTCATCACCAATTACCCCACCTCTCAAAAAAAATAATAAAAGTAAAAATGAAAAACACACACACACCACACACACACACACACACACACACACACACACACACACACACACACACACACACACACACACATAATCTAGAAGAAAAAAAAAGACATTCATGCACAATTTTGCCCATTTTCTTCTTAGAATCAATTTTGCCATCATCTCTAAATACATCCTCCAAAAAAATTCCTCTCCGTCTGGTGTATATTAAAATAAAATAAAAAGGAGGGAGGGGGGAGGGAGAATGGCACAATTATCTCCCTTTCTGATAAAGGCTTTCCTCCAACTGTCTTTGACATGACAAGGATCAATTCCGAAAGACCACCTCCATTTTTCTCTTCGGCATATTCTACAATCAGCAAGTGACATCACTACAAAGTCTGGTCAATTTAGTCAACAGCTTATTCTTGGTGCCTTTACTCTGCTGTATTTTGTTTTTAATGTAATAAATATAATGAAATCATCATGTTTTATTGTTTTACTGTTTTAAATGCTGACACCTAATACTTTACTAGCCACATCTGTCTGAATTTACTATATCTATTTTAGTTTCATGACTTCAAAGGGGAAAATCTTGGTCATCAGAATTTTAATCAATAGCTACACTAGCCTACAGTTTAACAGAAGCTGACATGTTCTATGATCGCAAATTGAATGTCAAGTCTTCTTCATCATACCCTTCCTTGCTTTTATATACTTGTATGGTTTTCATGCATCTTACTGTTTACTTTTAGAAATGAATACATTTTTAATGATTTCATACAATATGGTCTAAGAGGTCTCCATTTAGAACACTTTTCCTATTTCATTCCAAAATTTTATGTAAGTAAAGATCCTATTAAGAATATTCATGAGGACAAGGAACAGAATCAAAACAGAAACAGCAGAAGAATCATATGGATTTACTGAAGTGAAAGGAACTATTTATGCCATATACATCCCTAAAGATATGTCAAAATCAATTTTCATTGCACTTCGAAAGAAAGCAGGGCCTATAGAATGTGAACATCACACAATCAGCTTGATAAGCCATGTGACAAATGTTCTATTAAGAATAATCATGACGAGAGAACAAGGAACAAAATCAAAAGAAATAGCAGAAGAACAATGTGGATTTGTTGAAGAAAAATGAATTATTAATGTCATAGACATCTTAAGAACTCTCATAGAAAGATCAACTGAATTGAAGGAGGATTTATTTTGTGTTTTGTTGATTATATTAAGGCTTTTGGTCAGATAAGACAGGAAGAACTGATCAACCCACTAGAAAGGCTCAATGCTGATGGAAAAGATTTAAGAATGATAAGGAATACGTACTTGGAACAAACAGTAGCAATGACAGTAGAAAATGGTGTAAGTCTTTCCAAAATATCAAAAGAGGGGTTAGGCAGGGTTGTGTTATGTCACCAGATTTGGTTTCACTTTACAATGAACCATCATCAAAAACCTAGAATAATATCCTTGGATAAAGGTTTGAGGAAAAATGTTCAACAATCTTCATTTAAATCATTATGCAGATGACACTATCCTTACTGCAGAAAATGAAAAAGACCTATAAAATCTTGACCCCTCCACAAGGTGTTCGGGTGTGTGTACAGTAAGACCTATAAAATCTTGTGAGTTTAATAGAAATAGAAAGCAGAAATAAAGGGCTGGAGCTAAATACCAAGAAGACTGAAGTCATGATAATCAGTAAAAAAAACCCCAAGAAATCCCCTCATGCTAAAAAAAAAAAAAAAAAAAAATGCAAATGGCACAACACTGAGACAGGCTGGTAAGTTTACATATCTGGGAACAGTCATTTCACCAGATGGCAGATGCACATTAGAAACAGCCAGCAGAACTGGCCAAGCTAAAACAGCATTCAAGAAGATGAAAAGCATTCTTACCAACAAATGGCTATCATGTAACATCAGGAAGAGAAATCTTCAGTGTTATACATAACAGATACTGTTCTACGGATGCAAAACTTGGATAGTCAGCAGAATTTCCAGTCAGTGCTGATACTGTTTATACTTTAAGAGCTCCTGGCATCCCCATGGGGGTATCCCATAAATGCAAAATTCTCAATATGACCACAAAAAATACATTTAGTTATCCCCTAAATGCAGAAATCAGAACATGACAACGGAAAGTTCATTTAGTTATCCCCTAAATGCAGAAATCTGAATATGACCATGCACAGCACATGTAGTTATACCCTCAATGCAGAAATCTCAATATGACCACAAAAAATACATTTAGTAATCCTCTAAATGCAGAAATCAGAATATGACTATTCATGTAGTTATCCCCTAAATACAGAAATCAGAATATGACTACAGAAAGTTCATCTAGTTATCCCTTAAATGCAGAAATCAAAACATGACCACAGAAAATTCATGTAGTTATCCCCTAAATACAGAAATCTGAATATGACCACATGAAGTTCATGTAGTTATCCCCTAAATACAGAAATCTGAATATGAACACAGAAAGTTCGTGTAGTTATCCCCTAAATACAGAAATCTGAACATGACCACAAAAAGTTCGTGTAGTTATCCCCTAAATACAGAAATCTGATCATAACCACAGACAGTACATGTAGTTATCCCCTAAATGCAGAAATCTGATCATAACCACAGACAGTACATGTAGTTATCCCCTAAATGCAGAAATCTGATCATAACCAGACAGTACATGTAGTTATCCCCTAAATGCAGAAATCTGATCATAACCACAGACAGTACATGTAGTTATCCCCTAAATGCAGAAATCTGATCATAACCACAGACAGTACATGTAGTTATCCCCTAAATGCAGAAATTTGAATACAACCACAGACAGTACATGTAGTTATCCCCTAAATATAGAAATCAGAATATGACTACAGATAGTTCATGTAGTTATCCCCTAAATGCAGAAATTTGAATACAACCACAGAGTATATATCCTATCCCCTTTGTTACTGTTATTGTTATTTTTGTTTAAAGCCCAGCTGACTGTGTACAGCCATGTAAGAACTAAGCTACGCACAAAAAGTTAAGGATCACTATGAGAAAACAGGTGCGTAATAAACTCAGTTCGCTACTGTTATTTAGTTCTCAGTCCAGCCAAATTGTTATGAATTCTTGTTCAGCTGTAAGTGGGCGATGTTGTGTTAGTGCGAAAATTGCACGGGATTCTCTACTACCGAGCTTGGCCGCAAACGGAAAAGCGGAAACTTGCGAAAAAGGACTGTTTTGGACCGTTCTGCCTGAACACATTGCACAAGCCAGATGGAAAAACCATTATGCACGTGCAAGCACTGCTGTTTATGTGTGAGATGCTGTCTCTTGCTTGGCTTTATAAGAAGACATTCCACCAGTAGTAGGCCTGATCTGACAATGCCTCCACGACGAAAATTGAGCGAGTTTGAGAGGGGACGAGCTGTTGCATGGTTCCAAGATGGTGTTCCCAAGCGAGAAGTGGCCAGGCGACTTCAGGTGTCCATCTCGGTCATTGTCAGACTGATTCAACGCTTCACAGCCACTGGGAGGGTCCATGAAAGACGCAGATCTGGTCGACCGAAGAAGACAAACCCACGTGAAGATCGTCTCATTGAACGACAAGCCCTGCAGACAAGAACAGCCTCTTCCAGCATCATTCGAAGGCAGCTGAGGGTGGCTACTAACATCAACATCAGCCAGCAGACCATACGGAACCGCCTTCATGGGTTTAACCTCTGTTCTCGTCGCCCAGCTGTACGGCCACGCTTAACTCCAGCCCATAGGGCAGCACGCCGCGCCTTCTGCAGACGTCACGTGAGGTGGACATGTCAGCAATGGTCCCAGGTCCTGTTCAGTGATGAATCACGTTTCACCATGAACCACAACGACGGCCGACTGAGGGTCTGGAGGCGCCCAGGGCAACGCTTTATTGACACCACTGTCCAAGAAAAGGTGGCCTTTGGTGGAGGTTCTGTAATGGTCTGGGGGGCCTTCAGCCTTCACCACAGAACACCCTTGTATCATGTACAGGGTAACCTGACTGGCCTCCGATACCGGGATGAGATCCTTCGACCGCTGGCTGTGCCTACACTGCAGCAGATGGGACCGACGGTTGTCTACCAGGATGACAACGCTCGCCCCCACAGGGCAAGGGTGGTCAACGACTTCCTGCAGCAGTCTGGAGTCAACAGAATGGAGTGGCCAGCATGCAGTCCCGATCTCAACCCGATTGAGAACCTCTGGGATGAGCTGGATTGCAAAGTGAGGAGCAACCACCCCCCTCCCAGGGATGCCCAACACCTCTACCAGATGCTGCAGGCTGAGTGGCAGGCGCTTCCACAGAGGATCTTCACCAACCTGGTCAACTCGATGAGGACTCGCTGAGTCGAATGCCAGAACAGCCATGGCAGTTACACGCATTACTGAACTTTTGGGAGCATCAGAATGCCCTGTCTTGTGATTTCAATGACTTTGGGAAATCAAATTTCGATACGTACCCACTTTGATCAAATGTACACACCAAACGATTGCTCGAAATTGAAGGCAATTGTGTATCGTTATCACTAAAGCATGGAATTAAATGTTTGCCAAACTTCAACGCATTGGCTTTCTAATTTTGAAAGTTATGAATTTTTGTGCAAGTGATCCTTAACTTTTTGTGCGTAGTGTATAATTATTTCAAAACATACACATGACTTCAACAGAAAATTTCTAGCACAGAATTTCCACAAGAAGGGGATACTATTCATACTGAAAGAGCCTCCAGCATCACCACAGGAAGGTACATGTAGTTATTCCCTATATGCAGAAATCCGAATATGACCACAGAAAGTTCACGTCTAATCCTCTAAATGCAGCAGTGCTCTGAGTATCATCACAAGTTTTCTTTTTTTATTTCTAAATGCATGAAATGTGAGTATTTTCACTGAAAAATACATGTACTTATCCACTTAATGCAGAAATCCAATTATTACCCCCCCAAAAAAAACAGTATATATCATCCCCTAAATACAAAAATCTGAGCATCATCACTGAAAATACAAGTATGTATCCCCTAAAGCAGAAATACGAGTATTATTACAGAAAATGAGTACATGGTTAATGCAACAGACTACTGATTGGAAGGTTGTGGGTTCAAATCCCCATCAGTCCCTTCAAAAATCATTGTGGGATTGTTCTGCTCTAACCAACTCCTATCCAGAGTTTGGCGTGCTACGGGCCCATTGGGAAGGCTGGGACCACACAGTGGAGTCTCATCCACTTCACGGATGCGTCATTGAGGGTGTTGTTCAAATCTTCTGACCAGCACCGCAGGTGTCTGTATCTCTCGGGCCTGGTTGATGCCAGGATATATTATGATAGTAAGCGCAGAGTACAGCCCTGTGCGCAGTCTCAATCCCAGATGAAACTCAACAGCATCATGATTATCATCCTCATCGATATCATCATCATCGTATTATTAAAGTAAAAACTGTCCCAGCTTCTGCACCATCCAGGCAGCATAGATAATAGGGCAGAAAAAAATATCATCCCAGAAAATCCAAGGATCTTCCCTCAAAACCTGAACCTGGATAAGAGAAAACTATCGAGCACATAATCCAGTAATTACCTCCTAAATTTAATCTCACTGTAGTAGCTCAAGTATCATTAAATGGGTAAAAAAAAAACTTAAAAAAAACTTTAATTCAATAAAGAATGAACTAATACATAACACACTGCATGTAACAAAGAACCAACAAGACAAAACAGTGTTTTTGTTTTGTTTTGTTTTGTTTTGTTTATATACAAACTACTTTTTTCCTATCATTTCTATATCTTTGATACTCATCTTGGTGGCATCCATCAATGAAGCCAGTCCACCATCACTCTTCAGGTTGAATCCTATGTCTGAAACAGGAAAAAATATTTGTCAGATTTATAACAAATGGTCTCCAATCACAAATGATCAAGAAACAAGTTATTTCAAGGAATGCGTCTCTCTGAAACATGAAAAACCAATCACTGTCTATTTAATAATACTTTAAAGTTAAATATGTACACTAAAGGAAATTTTCCTTCTAAAATTACGTTTAATCTAACATACTTACCGTGGCTCACAAATGCAATAAGCGGCAGCGGTTTGCCAATTCTGCCTCGTAACAATAAAGTCCGAAGGGACAGTAACTCAGAGTATCCATGTCTTGCGCATGCGCATGTGCTCTTCCTCTTTTCGAGGAGACCTAGACCCTGACTGTGGATAGAAGGAACCAGGAAGGCGGGGAGGATGGGAGGGACTCTGCGTGAGCCACGGTATGTATGTTAGATTAAACGTAATTTTAGAAGGAAAATTTCCATTTAATTACACATACTATACCGTGGCTCACAAATGCAGAATAGCATTACCCGGATGGAGGGCTTACCTGGTTAACGCCTGGAGGAATGGCAGGAGTCAGGGCGTGTAGCTGAGATGGGGTGTTGAGCCACCACAGCGGAAGCGATACCCCTGGACCCGTCTTCGCGCAGACGGGAGACGTCGCGCAGATAAAACTGGATGAACGTGCCTGGGGAATGCCAGTACGCGGTGTCTAGGACGCTCTGGATGCTGGCATTGTGGGTGACTGCCAGCGAAGAAGCCCATGCTCTGATCTCATGGGGCCTTGGGGAGAAGACAGGTAGCTCTGAGCTCGACCTCGCATACGCAGCCTTGATGACTTCCCTCAGCCATAGAGAGATGGACGTGCGTCTAATGTCCTTTCTATAGTTATCGTAAGAGAGAAAAAGGTGGCGCTGCTGCTGGCGAGAAGATTTCGTCCGCTTTCTGTACGCTCGCAGGGCACGAACCGGGCAGAGCGTGCGAACCTCGTCGTCCGGAGCGAGGATAGACGTGAGGGGATGGATGGTCGGCGAGGGAGAATCTGGTGACTGGTTCTTGGCTAAGAATTCCGGGAGTAGGCGGAGAGACATCGAGCCATCGGGCTCGAAAGCAACATCTCCGGGGGAGACCACTAAGGGCATGCACTTCGTTGCAGCGCCTCCCCGACACGAGAGAGACGAGAAAGGCCGTCTTGAAGGAGAGGAACTTGAGAGAACACTCCCTGATGGGCTCGTAAGGGGGGAGTCTCAGGGATGAGAGGACGAGAAAGAGATCCCACGCCGGGGTTCGGCGGGGGTTCCTGGCTTCCTGGAGAGAAGCCCCTCTGACAAGATCCCGCAATAAGGGATCGTGCTCAAAGGACGGACCACCCAAATGACTGATGGTGGTGCAGATGGCCGCTCTGTGAACCTTCACTGAGGAGGACGAAAGCTTTTTCTCGGTTGACAGAAAGCCGAGGTAGTTGGCCAACTGCAAGCGAGAGGGTGAGTGGGGTGACACCGCATTAGAGGTGCACCAAGAGAGCCAGCCGTCCCTGTGTGCCTGGCCTGTGAACTTGCTGCACAAGGCCGATTACGGCCGGGGACAAGCCTAATGAAGACATCGAGTCCCGCACAGCATCCAGGCGTGAAGGTTTAGAACGTCTGGATTGCCGTGCGGAATGCCTGTCCTGGGTTGAAGGAGGGAGCGACCCGACACCGCGAGTTTTAGCGGCGGCACATGGGACAGGTGCAGAAGTTCTGGGTACCATGCCTGTGCTGGCCATTTGGGTACGACAAGGATCAATGTCGCTGAGTCCTCCCTGGCTTTCCGCAGTACTTTCCCCAGAATGGGGAACGGGGGGAAGGCATAGCCGATGAGGTTCGATCATGGAATGGATAGGGCATCTACAGCCCAGGCCACTGGGTCCGGAACTGGAGAGACGTACAAAGGGAGGCGGTGATTGAACCTGGTGGCAAAGAGGTCCACGTGTGGTTTGAACCATGCTGCCCATACTGGCTCCAGGACTGCATGGACCAGTGTCCATTCCGAGGGGAGAACCATGTGGGATCTGCTGAGAGAGTCCGCAAGTATGTTGATCTTTCCCGGGACATGCTTTGCTGAGAGCCGAATCGAGTGTTCCTCGCACCAGATGAGGAGTTGTTCCGCTCTCCGAGACAGGGAGTGGGAGCGGGCGCCCCCTTGCTTGTTAATGTAACAAGCTACTGTGGTGTTGTCCGTGTTGATACGGACATGTTTTCCCTTCAGAAAGGGGAGAAACTCCCTGAGTGCCTGAAAAACTGCCTCCAGTTCCAACATGTTTATGTGGCAGGGCATGAGTTCGGTCGACCACTGACCTGCGGCTGTCAGCTTGCCCACATGGGCTCCCCACCCGGAGGTGGACGCGTCCGTGAACAAGTCCTCCTGAGGAGGGGGCAGTGTGATAGGGACTCCCTGGGCCAGGTGCGACTGGGAGCGCCATTTGGTCACCGCTGATATGAACCAAGGACCCAGGTGGACTGGAAGGTCCCACGGCTGAAGCGACTGTGACCAACGCTTCCTGAATCCGCGTTGGAATTGCCGCTTGAGGAGATGACCCAGTGGCACTAGGGGTGCCAGCGACTCCATGAGGCCCAGTAGGGAGGCCAGCTTCCTGGCCGGTGCGTGAAGTTGAGGGAGCAGTTGGGCTAGGAGGCCCTGAAGGCGCAGTAAGCGCTGGGGAGTCGGGGTCACCCTCCACTTGGGGGTGTCGAAGGACATGCCCAGGAACTGGAACTGTTTGGAGGGAGTGAGGTCTGACTTCTCCTCGTTGCAGACAAAGCCCAGGTTGTGACAGAGTCGCAGGACCTGGGATGCTTGTTGTGCACACTGTTCCTTGGAGGAGGCGAGTAGAAGCCAATCATCTAGATATGCCTTGAGGCGGATGCCCTTCCCCCGAACATGCATGCAGAGTTCCCTCGCCACCTTCGTGAACAACCAAGGGGCGGGTTCCAGACCGAAGGGCAGTGCCCTGAATTGGAAGACCCGGTTCCTCCAGACGAATCTGAGGTACTTCCTGTCCCTGGGGTGAATGAGGAGGTGGAAGTATGCATCCTTGAGGTCGATGGATATCCCCCAGTCGTCCGGGTGCAAGGCATTGTGGATGGACATAGGGGTTTCCATACGGAAATGGAGGACGCGGAGGAACCGGTTCAGGGATGAGAGGTCCAGGACGGGCCTCCAACCCCCCGAAGTTTTGGGGACCACAAAGATGCGGCCATTGAATCCCGGGGACGCAGTGGAGGAAACCTCCTCCGTGGCCCCCTTGGCTAGCATCGAAAGAACCTCCTGATCTAGGGCCTGCAAGGCCAAGCGATCTTGAAGTGCGAAAGCAGGGGGAGAGAGCGTGAGAGGGGCCTTCCTCGGGCCCCAAGGAAAGCGGAACCCCGACCTGATCAACCGCAGGGCCCACGGGCTGGCGGGCAGCCTCTCCCACGCATCTATGTGTCTGGAGAAACTGCCCACAGGATCGCCCATGGGGGGTGATGGCCTCAGGCCGGGGGTGAGTCATTGGGGGTTGGCCGGCTGAAAGGGAGCAGGCCTGCGGGCCTTAGGCCGGCCCGAGTGCTGTTGTTTCTTCCTGTGCCTTGGGGCCTGGAAGAGCTGCGGAACTTGGCCTGAGTGGGCCCATGGGGTGGGTAGGCTGCTGGAGCCGGGCGCTTCACTGCAGGGCGAGAGGGTCTGGAATGGAGGGCGAGGTCCCTTTTGATGTCCGCCTGGTGTTTCAGGATGGCCTGAACATGGCTCCCGAAGAGAGACCCCGGCTGGACGGGTACCACGCGCAAGGAGGCCTTGGCTGACGGTGAGGTGGCGACCGAGGATGCCGCGAGAATGGCATCCCGCCTCGCCATGACCGTGTTGAGGTACGTGCGGGACCAGGCCTCTGCGGCTGATCTGAGCCCCTGTGACATGGCCTGGATAAAGGCCACGATGGTGGCAGGGTCAGGCGCCTGTCGTAGCGCGAATGACTCCTGGTTCGGGTCCTTAAGGGCTGCCGCCAGGCCACCCAAGAAGGAATCCATCGCGGAGGTTGCCACCAGCCCCCGTCTCGCGTTCTCCTCCCATTCCGCCAAGCATCTCTCCGTGATGGAGATGTGCTGTGGCTGGGCCCGAGAGCGATCACTAACAAGGAGGAGGTCCTCCTGTGTGAGTGAGAGGGGAGCCTCAGGGATGGCCTGATGGGCCATGAAGGGCTTCCGCTGGAAGGGGAGCGGTGCCGGCTTCAGGAATTTCCTGAAGGGCATGGCTCCCGGGAAGTCAGGCACGGATCCAGGGATGAAATCCTGAGCCTCTTTCCCCCTGGCGATGTCCTGGGCTCGCTTCAGGCAGTCAGCCACCATGTCTGACTCTTTGAGAAAAGAGGCACGTGGGGCTGAGGTAGGGTGAGCGCTGAAAAGGCGCTCGGCTGAGCCAAGCTTGGGAGCCTTGGGCTCTGGCGCTGTGGACACCGCCTCCGGTGTGTGGCTTGCCAGCCGGTCCATGGCCTCTTGGAAGCAGAAGGCCGTGTGGGCAGGGGCCTCGTCCTCTGAGCCAGAGTCCGTGTCCTCTGGCCCGCCTATAGAGGGGGCGAGAGTCTGTGGAGTGTCTGACAGGGGTGCCACGCTGGTGGGACCCAGGTCAGAGCCCCCAGGAGGTATCCCCGGGGGTGAATCCGACACCGGGGGTGCCGGAGGGGCTGGCCAGGGTGAGGCCTGCGCCGGTGGGGCGCCAGGCATAAAGCGGGCCACCACGTGCATCCCGCGGCCGAAGCCGGGGGAAATCCCAATGTTGGGTGCCATGGTGCCATGTACGGTGCCATGGGATGCGGCATGGGCTGAGCCCAAGGGGTACCAGGACCCTGACTCCATGAAGGGGAGGGCCTGGCCCGGTCCCCAGTGCCCAAAGGGCCAGCCTGTTGGGGGCGGCTTGGCATGTGCCAAGGCGCCCAAGTGCTCTGTCCGGAATGGGACAGAGATGTGCCAGCCCGCCGTGGGTCGCTTGGTAGTTGCCAAGGCGCCCAAGTGCTCTGTCCGGAATGGGACAGAGAGGTTGTGGCGGGGGCAGCAGCAGGCTGTGGGGGAGGAAGGGAGACAACCGGGGCGGATCGACGATCTGACGCCCGTAAGGGTGGGGTTGTCTCCCTTGACCCACCTGGCGAACCAGGGGGTGAGCCAGTTTCAGTCAAGTTGCTGGCCTTCCTGCCTCCCGAAGGAGACCCATACCCAATGCGCCCTTCAGCCATGGAGGCTGAAACAGTACCAGCAGAACCGGAGTTAAGCTGTACGAAGGGGGCGAGCACAGAATCGACAGAACCGGAGTTGAGTCGATCACCGTGATGGGTAGTGTGAAGGCCGCAAAATGACGAAAAATCAACTGAGCCGCAGCTGAGTTGAGGGCTCGTGGTCACCGCAACAGAACCGTAGCTGAGTTGCGATGACTTGTCGATAGAGTGAGAGAGAGAAGACGTAAAAGGGAGAGACAAAGTTGAAGAGAGAGCGGGTTTTGCACGGGTCGAACCACCGCTTTGTGGGTTTGAGGATTCGGCGGACGAAATCTTCTTAACCCTAGCTTTACCATCCAATTGCTTCACATAAGTTTCTCCCTTAAACGAAAACATAGGCAAGACACAAAAACAACAACGACAATTGATCGATCGCGTAGCGAAATCGAAAAATACTTAGCTGCTCAGAGCATACGAGGCGAGCTGGAAGATGGCTGCCGAGAAAAGAGGAAGAGCACATGCGCATGAGCAAGACATGGATACTTTCAGAGTTACTGTCCCTTCGGACTTTATTGTTACGAGGCAGAATTGGCAAACCGCTGCCGCTTATTGCATTTGTGAGCCACGGTATAGTATGTGTAATTAAATGCACATTTAATTCAAGGAATGCGTCTCTGAAACTTATTTCAAGAAATATATCTCCCTGAAAACGGAAAACCAGCCAGCCTATTTTATAAAACTTTACAGTTAAATGTGTACGCTAATGTGCAAGTTACTTCAAGGAATGTGTCTGAAAACTGAAAAACCAATCACTGCCTATTTCTGTTTCTACTGCTGTTCCACCTCATTGAGTGAGCGTTAGTTTCACGCTGATGGCTCACGTTTACTGAGCAACAGGGCAAGCCGTTTTATTAACCCTTTGACTCCCGTATCCTGTCCATCAGCATCCCTACATTGTCAACCATGCTAGCAAAACAAAACTTTAACCCTCTGACGCCCTCACCCTATCCATCAGCTTCCTCCTGGAAGCTGGTGGACAGGATGAGTGAGTCAAAGGTTAAGTTTTTGCACTCAGTGGATAGGATGCGGGAGGCAAAGGGTTAATCTGCAATGGCCCGGCTATAGCTTCACCACATGATCGACACTTACCATACTGCCCTAACTAATGGTGACAATGTTGACTGGTGCTCCATGCTGTCATACATGACGTACTTGATAACTTTATCCTTTCACATTCCCTTGACTTCAACATTACCAAAGTCAGGTTTGGCTACTCAAAGTCAGAATCAGTCAGTTGTTCCTATCCAGTGCTCCCTACAGTCAGTTTTTTCCCTACTGACTCCCTGGAGTCACTCTTTCCTCCCTGATACTCCCTGTAGTCAGTTTCTTCTACCTGATACTCCCTGTAGTCAGTTTTCCTAGCTGGAGTCAGTTTTTCCTTCCTGATACTCCCTGCAGTCAATTTTTCTAGTTGCAGTCTTCTTTTCCTACCCGATACTCCTTGCAGTCAATTTTCCTAGTTGTGGTCAGTTTTCCCTACCTTATACTCCTTGCAGTCAGTTTTCTTAGTTGTGGTCAGTTTTCCCTACCTTATACTCCTTGCAGTCAGCTTTTCCTAGTTGTGGTCAGTTTTTCCTACCTTATACTCCTTGCAGTCAGTTTTCCTAGTTGTGGTCAGTTTTTCCTACCTTATACTCCTTGCAGTCAGTTTTCCTAGTTGTGGTCAGTTTTTCCTACCTGATAGTCCCTGCAGTCAGTTTTCCTAGCTGGAGTCAGTTGTTCTTAACCGATACTCCCTGCAGTCAGGTTTACCTACCTGATACTTCCTGAGTCAATTTTCCTAGCTGGATAAGTTTTTCCCACCTGAAACTCCCTGCAGACTTTTTTTTTTTTTTTTTTTTTTGCCGGAGTCAAAGTTTTTCCTACCTGGAGTCAGTGCCAGTCAGTTTTTTCCCTACCTGATACTCCCTGCCGTCAGTTTTTCCTTCCCAGTACTCCCTGCAGTCAGTTTTTCCTTCCCAGTACTCCCTGCAGTCAGTTTTTCCTTCCCAGTACTCCCTGCAGTCAGTTTTTCCTTCCCAGTACTCCCTGCCGTCAGTTTTTCCTTCCCAGTACTCCCTGCAGTCAGTTTTTCCTTCCCAGTACTCCCTGCAGTCAGTTTTTCCTTCCCAGTACTCCCTGCAGTCAGTTTTTCCTTCCCAGTACTCCCTGCAGTCAGTTTTTCCTTCCCAGTACTCCCTGCAGTCAGTTTTTCCTTCCCAGTACTCCCTGCAGTCAGTTTTTCCTTCCCAGTACTCCCTGCAGTCAGTTTTTCCTTCCCAGTACTCCCTGCAGTCAGTTTTTCCTTCCCAGTACTCCCTGCAGTCAGTTTTTCCTTCCCAGTACTCCCTGCAGTCAGTTTTCCTTCCCAGTACTCCCTGCATTCCTCCCCAATACTGCCCAAGTCAGATTTTTCTTGCCGGTATCAGTTTCCCTACTTGGTACTTTCCACATTTTTCTTCCTCTCAGATCAAGTTTTTCCTATCTAATACTCCCTGGAGTCAGTTTTCCTAGCTGGGGTCAGTTTTTCCTACTTGATACTCCCTCATTTTGGGGGTGTCAGCTTTGTGTTTCATAGAAAACCTTACATTGTGAGTGTCATAAAAGCATTATTACTTCCATAATAGCAGGACATCTGGCCTATGTGTCTCACACACACACTCCAGGTATTATCTAACAAAAAATATGATTGGTCACAAATGTTTTGATAATCTATCCAGTAATTCATTTAGTGAACTAGCTTTAATGTTTTGATAATCGATCCAATAATTCATTTATTGAACAAGCTTAAAAAGCACTACATAACACTACAGTCATAAAACCATTTTAACTTCCAGCATAGTTGGAATTCTGGTTTGCAATTTACCATATACAGACTGCAGGTGTCATTCATTATCAAAAATTGTGAATAGTTGTAATACTCATTGTGACTAACCCAATAATTAGTCGACTGCCTTGAAGACCTTTAAACTGTCTATCTGTGACTTCTAAAACTATACTTTACCAATGGTTGAATTGTTGCTTTGACTTTAAGTTTAACATATACAGACTCCAAATAATATTCACTCTAAACAATTATGATTAATCTTAATCATAACAGTTGTGGTGATTTAAACAGTAATTACCTAAATTAGTTGGGTTTTTTAACAAGTTACCTTACAATCTTAGAGATTTCTATTCAAAATTGCCATATCCATTGCAGTAATTCTGGCTTGATGTTTGCCACACAAAGACTCCAAATAATACTCATGAAAACCAAATCATAATGAACATGGTCATTAATCCATCCACTTATTATTTAAAGAATTTTCAGAAAACTACTACTACACTTTTAAAATCCTTATGAATTTAGCTTCTGACAACTGATTCAATCATTCATGTTTCAGTTGAAATTAGATTTCCACCTCCTCCCCAAATCCTGACTGATGTACTTGTCTTTTGATTGAGATGAGAAACAACGCCTCTTCAAATGTCAAAACACTTTACTAGTAACTCAAGTCTTAGCATACATTTAATGTAAAAGAATCCATGACAAAATTCTCTTTAAAGTCTGCTCAGTTAAAACAAAATGACATACTTGGTATGATAGAAAAAAAAATGAGGCCTTTTTTTTTTTTTTTTTTTTTTATAAAATGCAATAATAAATTCAGCACTGATATAGGCCTTTCACTCATACAAATCAAAATATACTACACGTCATTATTGAAGGGCCAGGAACGTTTTTGAGTCAATTTTTGAAAGGAGAAATAACCTATTTTCTCTTACTCTTTTCTCCAATTCGTTGCCGTAACTGAATGGATAAGAGCTCAGACAACATTGCAGTTTCCTTTTGGCACGTGTTTGGGGATTTGCCGATTTGCAATGGGCGGCCCAAGGAAGACAATTTCCACACGAAATTGTCGAATCTTCAGCAGGGTCTCTCTGACGACGCAGGCAAGGTAGCGACAAAATTCGCTTTGCACGTGCAAGGCAAGCCCTTTTTGAACACTACTCCAGCCAAAGTTGCCCGCAGACGAGGATAAAAAGGACCCGTTCTTGGTTCGTTTTAACCATGCTTGCAAGACGACGGATGACGGATGAGCAGCGGGGGAGAGCCCTCGCTCTGCTTGATGAAGGCCTAGCGCAGCGGGAAGTTGCTAGACGACTTGAAGTGTCGCATTCCACAATCCAGAGACTGCTGGAGCGCTTCAATGAGACTGGAGCAGTCCAGGAAAGGCGTCACACGGGTCGACCCAGAGTAACGACAAGACAGCAAGACCGCTACCTTGCCCTCTCCGTCCTGAGGGAAAGGGCATCCACTGCGATGACCTTGAGGGGTCAGCTGAGGGACGCAACAGGTGCTAACATCAGCTGCAGCACGGTGAGAAGACGGCTACATGAGGCAAACTTGAGGTCACGGAGACCGGCCGTCCGACCCGTGCTGTCACCGGTCAACAGAGTGCGCCGCATGACCTGGGCCAGGGAGCACGTGACCTGGACAAGGCAACAGTGGGCCCGGGTCTTGTTTTCGGATGAGTCCAGGTTCACCCTGACCTTTAACGATGGCCGGGCTCGGGTGTGGCGACGTCAAGGGGAGAGGTTCGCTGACGCCACTGTCCAAGAGCATAACCGGTACGGCGGCGGGTCGGTGATGGTGTGGGGTGGCATGAGCCGTGGTACCCGGACCCCCCTGCTCCCCATTGACGGCATCCTGAACGGGGTCCGGTACCGGGACGAGGTTCTGGCGGCCGTGGCACTGCCTGCGCTTGTGGACCTTGGTCAAGGCGCCATCTTCCAGGACGACAATGCACCTGCGCATCGAGCACGCCTTGTGACCGACTTCCTGGAGCAGCATGAAGTCGTCCGTATGGCCTGGCCAGCGTGCTCACCTGACCTGAACCCAATTGAACACCTCTGGGATGTGCTCGGGAGGCGCATCAGGGACAACCACCCCCCACCGGGCACCCTGGCCAGGCTGGTCGACATCCTGCAGATCGAGTGGGCGGCCATCCATCAGGACACACTCCGTACCCTTGTGGGGTCGATGCATCGGCGCTGTGAAGCATGCATCCAGGCTCGGGGCGGACACACGCGATATTGAAAACAGATTGGCCAAATCTGACACTTTCTGTTTTTTGAAAAGGGGGGGATGTTCCTTTAAATGCATGTGCTGTTCACTAATGGGTCATTGTGCTAATTTCTTTTTCCAAAACAGGTGTGGAAATGATGAAATAAAACATAGAATCAATTCTAAACATTGTCAATTATTTCAACTTAAAATTAGAGAGGAAGGAAGAAGTGGCCCTTAAATTATGATTAGGAGTATATACAAGCTAATCGCAAATCAGCAATTCAAAAAAGACAAAACTTTACATAATGCATTATTAGTAAGCCTAAATATATATAAGAAAATTTTACACACACACACGCACACACTCTCTCTCTCTCTTACTAGAAATTGATAAACCTAAATAATTTTGCCTTAGAAGCCTACATAAATTGGCATGTGTTTCTCTTTAAATGTTTGAATCAAGCGTTGAATTAAAAAAAAAATCAACAGGCAAGTTTTTATTTTGTCCTTTGTTACCTGTAAAGTAATAACCAATGTCATAAATTAAAAAGCAGGGGAATTATTTCAGTAGGGCTAAAACAAAAGAATCCATGCCAACAGATAGATCTACCTAGATCTGATTTTGATGAGTGAAATGGTCAGATAGGGCATGCTCAACCACTGGAATTCTTTTACACTGAACATAAGAACTGTCTAGGAAATCAATATCTTCATAGTAAAATTAATGTCATAACAACTAGATAAATTACATCAAGAAACAATCTAGACAATCTGATTCTAACTGGGAATGCCCAGTTACTGCTAACTGGTAGTGTAATAAACTCTTTATCCACAATTAACAAAAATTAAAAAGGCCTTTTGCACAACAGAAAAAAAAACATTTATTAAAAAAAAATCAGTATGTGCCAAATCATCGCTTTTTTTTTTTATTCCTTGAAGTTTCCAGGAGTTAAAAACATAATCAGCAGAAAATCAGACTTCCGTTGCGTGACCTCACAAAATGAAAGAATCGCACTTTGAGACTGCAACCAAACTGCAACTCCCATTTATGTTTTACGACATAATGATAACGAGGATCGTTTCGATTATCATTTATCTTCCATAATGACCAATCAAGGATCCATAACATGGACACTCATCCATCAAAGCGCCATGAACGTCAGTTTTTTGACGGACGCTCGCAGCTGTGTGGAGGCGGGTTTTCTCACATCCGGTAAACTGATGTAAATCCGCGACCGACTCGGTTACAAGGAACTTGTTTTCAGAAATATTTTGTAGATGACCAGTTAGAGCAGCCTGATGACTGTAGTAGACTTTCTGTGGTTGATTACTGGTCTTAAAAAAGTTGTATGGAGTACTGCGATCTCTTAATATGCCAAAGAACGAAGTAGGGGTACATGACCTAAATCTGACAGATCATGTAAAATCTGACCAGGGGGTGATCTATATTTCGACCAGCATTAATACTGTGAAGGCGGTGCACATTATTTGATCCACAAATTACCTATCAATCAACAGCAACAAAAAGAGTTATTTTCTGTTGAACAATATTTTCATGCCTTGTTGATTTTCATCAGTGTTTCCTCCGTCCACTGCGTCCACAAACGATCGCCATCTCTTCCTGTGGCATAAGTCTACTTTTTTGAAAGGAAGCGTGGTCAGTGGCTCTTTTTCGTAGGCTTATCTAATTAGATCTAGGCCAACGTGGTTGCCATCTGACACACTTTATGACACACACACGCACACACACACACATGCTCGCGAGCGAGAGAGAGACGGACAAAGCAAGCTACAGAGAGCAAAAAGGAGAGAGAGGGAGGGAGACAGTTGAATAGCAGAGATTCCGGTAGGGAATTAGATCACTCACTGTGACTCAGGTATTCAAACCGAATGCAAAATCCGACCGTCAAAACCTGATATTTCATGAGCATCTGATTCAGATCAAAAACCACCAAATAGCTTCTACAGCTCACATTTATACATTACGTGGCTCTCGACAGGATCAGACTGTTGGGGGAGTGTTGCTACATGCAGCATGGGGTCAGCAAGTGGGGTCGTTTGATTCTGTTCCGCATGAAAGATTGCTTATCAAACTGCAGTATTATGGAATTACGGGTAAGTTACTAGCTTGGATTAGAGACTTTTTAAAAGACAGAAAACAGAGTTGGAAATGATTACTCTAAATATACATATGTACTGAGTGGTATACCTCAAGGGAGTATACTTGGTCCTGTTCTTTTTACTATTTTCATAAATGATTTACCTCAGAAAATTAATAGTTTTTGTAAGATCTTTGCAGATGATCCAAAGTTTCAAGATTTTTAACAATATATTATATAGATGACGTAGATAGAACTGATTTTTTCAAACTGACAAATTATGACAAAACAAGAAATAATAGTTAATACTAATAAAATATTTATAGAATATTGCAAGACTAACATTAGAAAGTTTTATTTTACAAATAGAATTGCACATGTATGGAATAAATTACCAAACGAAATTAAAAGAGCACAAAACACAATCGTTTAAAAACCAGCTTGACCATTGGAAACATTACATTGAACTTAAATACGAATATGATGAATGAATCATCAAAAAAACTGGGCGTACGACAGACCTTGACTACGAGTGTAAGAAAAGAAAAAGAAAAAGAAAAATGATGGGACTTGAAATAGACAAACGGCTAATGTGTTATGTCCCTATTACTAAACTAAACTAAAAACCAAAAAAAGTGATAACTAAAAAATTCGCTTTGGCGCACGTGACGCCCGGGAACAGCCGAGTTGGGGCGGCTCTAAGCATCGCACTGTACCATCGTTTTAAAAATGCCTTTATTTTCATTGGCAAATCCTAGAAGTTAGCTGTTCCATGAACTGACACCTGTTTTTTGACCAATTTTCTGTAAATGGAGTGACTGCACTTTTGGTTTTGCGAGGCAAATCCCGGACGTCGGTCGGATTTGACATAATCTAAAATAAGTTTTTAGATCAGTTCACCCTACCTACCTTCACCTCCACTTTCTTCCCCCACATCTCCATTTCAAGACCTTGCCAGGACAAAGGGTTTTGATCAAACTCAAAGGAGTCTGCCAGACAAGTGCGTCAGATCTGGTGCAGTGCACGGCCTGTCTTAAATTGTCTGAGGTCCATGAATCCCTCTTGAACAAATAGGGCCTACCTGACTTCCGCGGTATAACTATAAAAAAAAAAAAAAAAAAGCTACATCTCGGTTTCAGTTTCTAAAGATGACGTCTCCGCGCTCGGAACGAATTCCATATGCACTAACGTCACAGGTGCCACGTGTTGTCGTGTATGGTGACCATGGGCATGGCACATGCCTTAACTTAAGCCTGCACATAAAGTTGATAAACCCATGAGGCTCTGGCCAGGTCCCAAGGCCTATCTAGAATGTTTTACCTAGTCTCTATCTTATACTCACACTGGTATTTTATATTTTATCAGCCTACCACTGGAATAATCTTGTTACATGCAAATGACATGTGTATGTATCTTACCTTCAAAAGTAAATAATTAGAGGTCTGAATCACAACTAGCTAATAGCTATTCTGTATAAACTCGTCTCACGTGACAACCCCCCCCCCCCCTCCCGGTCAATGCCCAAATGCTCAGCTATCAACTACCTCTCGGCTTTGTTCAAAAAGCTGAACAAAGCTGAGAGGTAGTTGATAGCTGAGCATTTGGGCATTGACTGGGGGGGGGGGGGGGGTCACGTGAGACGAGTTTATAATGTAGGCCTATCTGAGTTCATTCTAAAACATTGACGTTACCCTATCAGCTGTTTTCATACGTCAAACTTCCTTTATGTTGCCTACACTTACAGGCTGTTGGCAACAATGCATCGTCAGCCTTCGATCAAATTACTTGAATATTTCAACTTCCGCTTGTACTTGTAGACACAAGCTTGGGCCCTGGGGTTGATGGGTTTAATCGTGTAGAAATCGTAAAATTAATTAAAGAGGAAACAGCCCTTCAAAAGGAATGGTGGGCTGACCGAATGGACATCTTACTGGCTACTGTTAATAAATTAAACAATACTGAGTCTACGTACCCAAAAGCGAAGACGTCTCAATAACCTGAACAAGTTGCAAGCGCTACCAGTCGCCGCACGTACACCTTCCCCATCGTGTTGACGTCAACAGGAAAGCAGCGCTACCTGCTGGCGATAGCTCTCAAATTGTCAGTTCATGAAACTGTCCGTCACGCGGTTACAAGTGAGCGAACACAATGGTCAAGCAATACTGGAATTGTTGCTTTTATGAGGCAAGAGAAACTCGAGCACGTATTTGCAACAGAAAATCTTGAGGGGAAAAAGAGCACCAGGCAAACCCAGGGAGAAATTAGACAGTTTTACAGAGTGGATGAGAACAGAAAGGGTAGGAGAGATACTCCCAGAGACAAAAGACAGGTTCGCATGGAAGACCACGATCGCCAACGCCATGAGGCATGGCACATGATGAGGATGATGATTATGATGATGACGATGATGATGACCATCCAATCCGCAGTCAGGACATTTTATGTATTTCGCTTGACAGTCAGGAAATTTGACATTTGACATAAGCCAGGACATTTTACTTAACAGTCAGGACATTTTACTTAACAGTCAGGACATTTTACTTAACAGTCAGGACATTTTACTTAACAGTCAGGACATTTTACATAAAAAATCAGAACATTTTACTTAACAATTAGGACATTTTACTTAACAGTCAGGACATTTTACTTAACAATCAGGACATTCTGCATAACAGTCAGGACATTTTATATATTTTGTTTGACAGTCAGGACATTTTACATTTCACTTAACAGTCAGGACATTTTATTTAACAGTCAGGATGTCTTACTTAACAGTCAGGATATTTTACTTAACAATCAGGACATTTTATTTAACAGTCAGGATGTCTTACTTAACAGTCAGGACATTTTATTTAACAGTCAGGATGTCTTACTTAGCAGTCAGGACATTTCACTAACAGTCAGGATGTCTTACTTAGCAGTCAGGACATTTCACTAACAGTCAGGATGTCTTACTTAACAGTCAGGACATTTTACTTAACAGTCAGGATGTTTACTTAACAGTCAGGACATTTTATTTAACAGTCAGGATGTCTTACTTAACAGTCAGGACATTTTATTTAACAGTCAGGATGTCTTACTTAACAGTCAGGACATTTTACTTAACAGTCAGGACATTTTATTAACAGTCAGGACTTTTACTTAACAGTCAGGACATTTTACTTAACAGTCAGGACTTTTTACTTAACAGTCAGGAATTTTACTTAACAGTCAGGACATTTTATTTAACAGTCAGGATCTTTACTTAACAGTCAGACATTTTATTTAACAGTCAGGATGTTTTACTTAACAGTCAGGACATTTTATTTAACAGTCAGGATGTTTTACTTAACAGTCAGGACATTTTATTTAACAGTCAGGATGTTTTACTTAACAGTCAGGACATTTTATTTAACAGTCAGGATGTTTACTTAACAGTCAGGACATTTTACTTAACAGTCAGGACATTTTATTTAACAGTCAGGATGTCTTACTTAACAGTCAGGACATTTTATTTAACAGTCAGGATGTCTTACTTAACAGTCAGGACATTTTACTTAACAGTCAGGACATTTTACTTAACAGTCAGGACATTTTACTTAACAGTCAGACATTTTATTAACAGTCAGGATGTTTACTTAACAGTCAGGACATTTTATTTAACAGTCAGGATGTTTACTTAACAGTCAGAACATTTTATTTAACAGTCAGGATGTCTTACTTAACAGTCAGGACATTTTACTTAACAGTCAGGACATTTTACTTAACAGTCAGGACATTTTACTTAACAGTCAGAACATTTTATTTAACAGTCAGGATGTCTTACTTAACAGTCAGGACATTTTACTTAACAGTCAGGACATTTTATTTAACAGTCAGGATGTTTTACTTAACAGTCAGGACATTTTACTTAACAGTCAGGACATTTTATTTAACAGTCAGGATGTCTTACTTAACAGTCAGGACATTTTACTTAACAGTCAGAACATTTTATTTAACAGTCAGGATGTCTTACTTAACAGTCAGGACATTTTATTTAACAGTCAGGATGTTTTACTTAACAGTCAGAACATTTTATTTAACAGTCAGGATGTCTTACTTAACAGTCAGGACATTTTACTTAACAGTCAGAACATTTTATTTAACAGTCAGGATGTCTTACTTAACAGTCAGGACATTTTATTTAATAGTCAGGATGTCTTACTTAACAGTCAGGACATTTCACTTAACAGTCAGGACATTTTATTTAACAGTCAGGACATTTCACTTAACAGTCAGGATGTCTTACTTAGCAGTCAGGATATTTCACTTAACAGTCAGGATGTCTTACTTAACAGTCAGGACATTTCACTTAACAGTCAGGACATTTTATTTAACAGTCAGGTCATTTTATTTAACAGTCAGGATGTCTTACTTAACAGTCAGGATATTTCACTTAACAGTCAGGACATTTTATTTAACAGTCAGGATGTCTTACTTAGCAGTCAGGACATTTCACTTAACAGTCAGGATATTTCACTTAACAGTCAGGATATTTCACTTAACAGTCAGGATATTTCACTTAACAGTCAGGATGTCTTACTTAGCAGTCAGGACATTTCACTTAACAGTCAGGATATTTCACTTAACAGTCAGGATATTTCACTTAACAGTCAGGACATTTTATTTAACAGTCAGGATGTCTTACTTAGCAGTCAGGACATTTCACTTAACAGTCAGGATATTTCACTTAACAGTCAGGATATTTCACTTAACAGTCAGGACATTTTATTTAACAGTCAGGATGTCTTACTTAACAGTCAGGATATTTCACTTAACAGTCAGGACATTTTATTTAACAGTCAGGACATTTTATTTAACAGTCAGGATGTCTTACTTAGCAGTCAGGACATTTCACTTAACAGTCAGGATATTTCACTTAACAGTCAGGACATTTTATTTAACAGTCAGGATGTCTTACTTAGCAGTCAGGACATTTCACTTAACATTCAGGACATTTTACTTAACAGTCAGGACATTTTACTTAACAGTCAGGACATTTTATTTAACAGTCAGGATGTCTTACTTAACAGTCAAGATATTTCACTTAACAGTCACGACATTTTACTAACAGTCAGCATCTTTTACTTAACAGGACATTTTGCATAAGTCAGGACATTTTACATAACAGTCAGGATGTCTTACTTAACAGTCAGGACATTTCACTTAACAGTCAGGACATTTTGCATAAGTCAAGGCATTTTACGTAACAGTCAGGACATTTCATTTAGCAGTCAGGACATTTTAACACAATTTCTCTCTCTATCTATCTATCTATCTATCTATCTCTCTGTCTCTCTGTCTCTTTCTCTCTCTCTCTCTCATACACACACACACATACACACACGCACACACACGCACGCACGCACACACATACACACACACGCGTGCGCGCTCGCGCGCAGATACAAACATACACGCACAGAAATACATACACAGCAAATCCCATGCTCTCTCTCTCACACACACACGCACATACACATACACACACACACACACATACGCACACACACGCACATACACACACACACACACGCACATACACATAAACACACACACACACACACGCACCAGCGCACATGCATGCACAGACATGAACGAATACCCACACACACACACATACACGGCAAATCCTATGGAGCGATTTGAATCAACAACCTATTTTCTTTATACGATTCTCGACTCAGTTTGTACCATGTACCAACACCTTTCCCCCGCCCCACCCATCCCTCTTCTTTACCGAGTATGGTGCGTGTAGCTCGTGCGCCTTCACAGCGTGTGTCACGTGCACTAATTGTATCACCTCTGTGTTGTTGTCTTGGCCCACGAGCTTTTCGCCTTGCCACTTAGCCCAGCCATCTGTGACATGTAAAGGCGGAGAATGATTCAGATTGGTATTATGACATGTATGTTATCGCCAGACGGTCCGGGCAAAATTTGACGCTACCTCTGTACAGCCTTATCTTTTCCTTGATGGCCTCCTTCAGTGTCATTTCATGACGCACCATGCTGTTGCGGTTCTTGGGCCTCTTCCAGATGTCCTGGTCACAGATGTTTCCTGGAGTGTGTTGAGCAGGCTGTCTTTGAATATCAGCTGATGAAGACAATATTTCTATAATGTTGGTGGGCAGAGGAGTGTCTATGTTGTTTTTGTTGTTGTTGGTGGTGGTGGTGTTTTTTGTTTGGTTGGTTGCTTGCTTGCTTGGATGTTGTTATTTTGTGTGTGTGTGTGTGTGTGGAGAGAGAGAGAGAGAGTTGTGTGTGTGTGTGTGTGTGAGAGAGAGAGAGAGAGAGTGTGTGTGTGTGTGTTTTGTTTTTGTTTTCGTTTGTTTTTGTTTTGGGTGTTGGTGTTAGTGATTCGTGCTATAACTATGTGAAATGTTGGGGAGATAAGTTGGGGAGAAGATGATTGTCTCAGAGATCAAGTCAGTTTCAAGTACAGTTTTTGCTACGTCCTGGTGGAGAAGAAATCCTGCATCATGAATGTCTGTCTGGTCCATGTTGACGTCACTCCATACCAAAACACAGTTGGCATGAATGTCGTTGGTTGACCTGTCTTTCGCACTCCTACCAAAACACAGTTGGCATGAATGTCGTTGGTTGACCTGTCCTTTCGTCTATGGCTGATATTCCCATGACTAGTGTTTTGTCATTTGCGTGAATTCTGCTGTCTGTAGATCTTTGTTGCGTGAATTCTGCTATCTGTAGATCTTTGTTGCGTGAATTCTGCTATCTGTAGATCTTGTTGCGTGAATTCTGCTATCTGTAGATCTTTGTTGCGTGAATTCTGCTATCTGTAGATCTTTGTTGCGTGAATTCTGCTATCTGTAGATCTTTGTTGCGTGAATTCTGCTATCTGTAGATCTTTGTTGCGTGAATTCTGCTATCTGTAGATCTTTGTTGCGTGAATTCTGCTATCTGTAGATCTTTGTCCTTCAGATCACAGACATTCCAGTATGAGTTGTGTTTGATCTAACCCTTTCTTTTTCTTCTTCTTGTTCTTCTTGTTCTTGTTGTTTTTGTTCTTCTTCTTCTTTGTTTCTAATCATTTCCCCCTGTTCTTGATCCATCAGTTTCACTTTCCTTTTGTGTTGTTGAGTAACTGTCTACCTGATACCAGCTCGCATGGTTAACCAGAGCTTTATTAGCAAGATGATCCATATCCACTGACTCACCATTTGCATGAGGTGTTGGATTGGGGCTAGATTTTATAACCATATTGACAATATAAAAGATTACAATGTTGACATTTGCGTTATATTGAATGATGCCACAGTTTGTCAGAAGGCGCCTGTAGGCCTGGTATTTCTGTGTTCAGCGTTGTGTGTTAAAGACATTTGCATTATATTGCATGATGCCACAGTTTGTCAGAAGGCGCCTGCAGGCCTGGTATTTCTGTGTTCAGCCTTCTGTGTTAAAGACATTTGCATTATATTGCATGATGCCACAGTTTGTCAGAAGGCGCCTGTAGGCCTGGTATTTCTGTGTTCAGCCTTCTGTGTTAAGATTTGTGTTAAATTGCATGATTCTGGTTTGTTTGAAGGCGCCTGTAGGCCTGGTACTTCTGTGTTCAGTCTTCTATGTTAAAAACATTTGCGTTATATTGCATGATGCCACTGTATGTTAGAAGATACCTGTAGGCCTTGTACTTCTGTCTTCAGCCTTCTATGTTAAAAACATTTGCGTTGTATTGCACGATGCCACTGTATGTTAGAAGGTACCTGTAGGCCTGGTACATCTGTCTTCAGCCTTCTATGTTAAAAACATTTGCGTTATATTGCATGATGCCACTGTATGTTAGAAGATACCTGTAGGCCTGGTACTTCTGTCTTCAGTCTTCTGTGTTAAAGACATTTGCGTTATATTGCATGATGCCACTGTATGTTAGAAGATACCTGTAGGCCTGGTATTTCTGTCTTCAGCCTTCTATGTTAAAGACATTTGCATTATATTGCATGATGCCACTGTATGTTAGAAAGTACCTGTAGGCCTGGTACATCTGTCTTCAGCCTTCTGTGTTTTTTGTACACCCTGTCCGAAGCTAATGGCAAAAAGAAAAGTCTTCCTTGTGGGCGCAATGGGCTAGGACTTAAGACAGCCCTTGTCTGCCTGATATCTCCATCCTACAACATGATATTTTCTAGGTTGGGCCTTGTCAAATGCCATCCTGCTCCATCCTGGTGGAAACCATTGCCTGTCAGTCCACAACTGCTTACTAGTCCAGGTAAGCCTGACTTACTCCACAGCAAACCTCCATATCTGAACACCATCCATCATCCGCCACCTGCAACCCACTGGGTTGTGGATGGTTAGCCCACCAACAAGATGGAGATGAACTTTTTCCACTGGAACAAATACAGGCCTCGTTCATTGTCAAATATGACCTGGCCTTGTAGTCGACAAACGTAAGAAGAGGCAACGTTTAACGATAGCCTGGATAGTCGTGTTAATTAGACGATTATCAGAGTGGCTTGATGACGCTATTATATGTCGTAACCGGGAGGTCGGGGGGGGGGGGGGGTGTGTGAAATGAAATACAGGGTTGATGGGGACGATGGGG
>JAPXFY010000135.1:85000-89830 GCA_030674185.1 Monoplex corrugatus | reverse complement strand
ATTACACATAAAGTTATATAAACAACTCATTTCTTCATTACATTACTTTCCCTTTTCAGGCCAATAAACTCCGCGACAGATACGTGTACATACACTCGAACACCTTTGTGGACTTAACGGAAACCCAAGTTGCCGACCGCTAAGCACAATCCATAATGACAGGTAACACGAGGCAGCTGAGGGCTGGTTTAGTGTCAACAGTCATGACAATGATTCTGGCCATTGTTGACAGACCACAAGTGACTTGCTCAATGTCAGTGTTTGTCATTGTTCATAGCATTATGTCTACACTACCATCGGATATCATAAAAAAACATTCTACAAGTCCTTGAAGATTATGTTTTAAAACGCATACACACACACACACACACACACACACACACACACACACACACACACACACACACACACACGCACACACACACACACACACACACATATATATATATATATATATTATGTGTGTGTATGTATGCACATATGCACATATATAGATAGATAGATAGATAGATTAAATAGATAATATAGATAGATATGATAATATTATGTACATATATATATACATATGTATATACATATATCACACAAACCATATAACACCGCGAGCGCACACGCACAACGCATACTACACATACACATACGCGCGCAACACAATGCACGCACGCACACACCACGCACTACACGTCATACACAATTGCAAAGTAAACGAAAAAGGCTTCTCTCATTAAGACAGAGGAGACGACATTCATTCTTCACTTCTGAATCCTAATGGCACTAAAATATATAGTGGATCTACCTATACCTTCATTTAGTATCTTATTATGTGTAGATTCGAAATCTGCATTACAGTCAAAAGAGACAAAAGTAGGTTGCTGACGGACTGAGAGAGGAAGTTCGTTCCAGCAGAGGATCGGAGGCAGAGCGGAGGGTACGTGAGGGAAGATAGATCTCAAGTAGGCTTGACAGGTAATCGGGGGCTGCGTTATTGAGGCTTTTGTAGCACATGGTGTCTAGTTTGTACTGTATGCGCTTTGATACAGGGAGCCAGTGAAGTTGTGCCAGGAGAGGAGATATGTGGTCAGCTTTTTTCTTTTTGAGTACAAGGCGTGCAGCATTGTTTTTAAACAGATTACTGAAAAAAAATCAACTAGAATTTAAAATGGTTCTTACAGCTTGTATTACGAATGTATCTGCCATCTCTCGTTTAAAAAAATTGACCTCAGTTCCACAAGCAATGACAATGGTAACTTTTATGGTCGACAACTGTTCACATGTAAATACAGGCAGTGTTATACGAGTTGTTTCCCTTAGACCGCTCAGCTAGTTCGTAATTGGTGGGTTGTGTGGGGGTGGAGAGGGTGGAGAGGGTGGAGATGGGTATCCTGATCAATGTACATTTGGTTTCCGGCAGGAAGTGGCAAAAATGGCCACTTTCATCGCTAAATTTGGCTTGACTATGTCGACAGCTAACGAAAGAAGAAGAAGTAGGCTAAATATTTGTCTGCATCACAGAGAGAAAGAGAGAGGGGGGGGCGGGGGAGAGAGACAGACAGACAGACAGACAAACACAAGGACACACAGACAGACAAACAGACACACAAAGAGAGACAGACAGCCAGACAGACAGCCAGACAGACAGACACAAAGACAGACAGACAGAGAGAGAGTGAGAGAAAGAGAGAGAGAGAGGGAGAGAGAGAGGGAGGGAGACAGACAGACAGACAGACAGACACAAGGACACACAGACAGACAGACAGACAGACAGAGAGACAGACAGACAGACACAAAGACACACAGACAGACAGACAGAGAGAGAGAGACAGACAGCCAGACAGACACAAAGACACACAGACAGACAGACAGAGAGAGGGGGGGGGGGAGACGGAGACAGATAGACAGACACAAAGACACACAGACACAGAAAGAGAGAGGGGGGGGAGAGAAGGAGACAGACAGACAGACACAAAGACAGACAGACACAGAAAGAGAGAGAGAGAGGGGGGGGAGAGAGGGAGACAGATAGACAGACACAAAGACAGACAGACACAGAAGAGAGAGAGAGAGGGGGGTGAGAGAGGGAGAGAGACAGACAGACACAAAGACACACAGACAGAGAGAGACAGAGAGAGGGGGGTGAGAGAGGGAGACAGACAGACAGACACAAAGACACACAGACAGAGAGAGACAGAGAGAGGGGGAGAGAGGGAGACAGACAGACAGACACAAAGACAGACAGACACAGAAAGAGAGAGAGAGGGGGGAGAGAGGGAGACAGACAGACAGACACAAAGACACACAGACACAGAAAGAGAGAGAGGGGGGGGGGAGAGAGGGAGACAGACAGACAGACACAAAGACAGACAGACACAGAAAGAGAGAGAGGGGGAAGAGAGACAGACAGACAGACAGACACAAAGACACACAGACACAGAAAGACAGAGGGGGGGAAGAGGGAGACAGACAGACAGACACAAAGACACACAGACACAGAAAGAGAGAGAGGGGGGGGGAGAGAGGGAGACAGACAGACAGACACAAAGACAGACAGACACAGAAAGAGAGAGGGGGGAGAGAGGGAGACAGACAGACAGACACAAAGACACACAGACAGACAGACAGACAGACAGAGACAGAGACAGCAGGTGAAAATGTCACAAAAAGGAGGACAAAAAATGGAAGAGGAAAAAGTAAAGAAAGAAAGAAAGAAATAAGAGAGAGAATGGAAACGAAACACAGGCTGTTTACAGACACAACTGTTTAGGAGAGGAGAGGAGAGAGAATGTTCACGAGTGTGACTATTCTTGTTGTACTCAACTTTGAAACCACATCAAGTTAAGTTTGAACGTTTGGCGTAAAGCTTGTGCCATGATCATTCTGGATCTTCTCCCTCACATGGCACCTTGTGACGTTAGTGTATATGGAATTCATCCTGAGCGCGAGACGTCATCTTGACAAATTGTAATTGAGTTGTTCTCCAGAAATGGTGAATACGAGGTTGCATCATGTCAAAAATGAAGAATAAAACAGGGATTGTGGATTTATGCTGATTAGAAAGGGACTGTTATCTAAATTCTTAATTATGCATTAAAAAATCAGTGAGGCAGTCTGTTTTAATATTCTTGAGACTTGAAACAGGGGTCTATCAGGGTGTCGCGTACATTACGGTGTGACACATTTGAGATGTAAGCCACACAATTTTAGATACTGCATGCACAATTGCTATGGAAATATAATAAATAGCAAGGAAGAAAGCAATCAAGGCAATAAAAAGTGCTTTTATGTCAAATTTGGATCACATATGACCCTTCTAAAAGTGTGACAATGTAATGTACGCGACACCCCCAATGTAACTTTGTCATGGACGTTAACCATCAACAGACTTTTCTTGCAATGCCTACATAGTTCTTTCTGACAAGAAGCTCAAACAGTGCGCATATCAGAAAGCACCACATCATTCAACAGCTGAGAGGAAAGTTAGGATCAGTGAATACCGTCACTGCATTACATGTGACGACAATAGTGCACATAAAAGGAAAAACACAGAAAATAGCAGTTTTCACTCCATAAAAGTTTATTATTCTAATAAACAGTGTTATAAAACACATTAGGATCTCTTTAATAATATTAGGGTCCATTTGGATGATAAATCATGACAGGATTCAAGGCCCCAGTTTACTTAGGTCCAGCATGGTGACTATGTCAGTGGACGAAACCGATGCGATGTCCTTCTTCTCGGGCCACTTGAAGGAACCATTGGTTTCCTTCAGGAAGCTGATTTCAAAGTCTTCTTCCTCCTTGGACAGGATCTGAAACATAGTGTAATAATATGAAATAGCTACAAGCTTTTATTCCTTGTATTACTTCGTTACAGCTATAACGCCTGTAAAACACTGGCCATGTGATGGGGACAATCTGTCAAAGAATTAATAGATGTTTTCATTCTCATACAGTTACTTACTGTATTAAGTAAGAAATACGCCTTCGTAACTTCTTTGCTACTGGTGATATGGTGTCATGTGACAAGCTGGAAGAATAGGGGGGGGGGGGGGGGGGGGGTGGATGTGCAAAATGTGGGTTGGTTTCCTCTGTGTACTAATCCCATAGATGGCCATAATATTTCAATAAAGTCTGTCTTGTGCATGTTGGCTTTGTACACTGAACCAATGGCAGTTTTACACGTTCATCATTATAAAGAAGTATGCACTTACTCTTTTACTGTCGCTATTGTCTGCAGTAAAACTAAAAGTAGCAAGATTACCACTCCTCCATATTGTTTTAAGGATGTCTTCTGTCCATGTTTGACTGGAACATGTAGGCTACGATGACATACATCCCGGCCCTGAAATCATTGAACATGGAAATTTACATCTGAGTCAATGTAACCAAATCATAATTTCCATATAATGATTTTCGTTAGTTATGCTGCAATAAAAGCAAAGCCATTAATAAAACGTTTGAAATCTTCATCTTCAAAAGTATACAAATTCAAATATTTACACCATATCAGATATTTAGATCCTATCAGTTTATACCAAATATTTATATCCTATAAGTTTATTTAAAAGTCTGGCTGAGCAATGAAATAGATAGTTCCTTTCAAAATCTATTCACTAAGCTGATATTTAACTTGAAAAAAATGATCCAGAAAAAAAAATTAAATATCAATTAAGAGTGGCTGAAAATAGCTGAAAAGTCTGCTTGTCACAAGTAACGTATGCGACGATCGTCACATCTAAATTACACAGAACTTTACGCACAACAAAATTGCGTTTATCGTTGTTGATAATGAGTACCCAATAATTTTTGAGAAAGATAAGAACTGAAAAGAAC
>JAPXFY010000135.1:77500-80000 GCA_030674185.1 Monoplex corrugatus | reverse complement strand
CTGACAAAGGTTTATGTATAAAATTACAAACCGTTTGTATACAGTGTATCAATACATCTTCCATTCCACACTTAATCCATAATGATCCCATCAGATGTTTCAGTTCAAACAGCATGCAGAGGTTCTGTGTCGTTTTCAAAACCAATACTCAATATTTATCATCATCATCATCAGGTGCCCTGCCGCATGGTGTTGGCGATCATGGACTTCCATCTGTCTCTATCTCTCGTTGCCCCTAGCATCTCCACCACCCTCCTCGTCCCCAGCCACTCTGCAAGTCCGTCCAGCATTCTCTCCCTGGGTCTACCTGGTGCTCTCTTTCCCTCCAGCTTTCCTGTTGTGACCAGGTGCTCCAAATCCCCCTTCCTCATAAAATGGCCTATAAATGTTGCTTGTCTTTTCCTAATCTTCCTTATGAGTGATCTACTTGTGTCTGCCTCCATCAAGACTGTCTCGTTTGTTTTCTTTGCTGTGCATGGAACTCTCAACATCCTTATTAGAAACCACATCTCAGCTGCCTCAATCTTGTTCTGGCTTTGGTTGTTGACTGTCCACGCCTCACATCCGTACAACAGTATTGGTTCTATATAACATTCAAGAACTCTCTTCCTGATGTCAATTGATAGGCATTTGTTGGTAAGAATGCCTGTCATCTTCCCGAATGCTGTTTTGGCTTGGCCGATTCTGCCGGCTATTTCTGATGTGCATCTGCCGTCTGATGAAATGATCAATATTAAATATTCAGTATTAAAACTAACACGATTAGTAACAGGATCATAAAATTTGACTGTATAAATATTCCAACACATTAAAGATTCTTCGTATTACACAATATTTCTATCAACCAGTTTCAAAAAGATTTTAGATAAGACAAATTGACTGTGAAAAAAACAACAACCCATTAATACTACATGTAGCATTCAGAAAGTTCATGTACCTTTTTTTTGCTGTAAACAACTCAAACACCAACACGTATAACTACACTATGTACAATATTTATCAAACATGATTATCACACAATTATGACATGTTCAAAGATAACAGCATAATTATGTAAGTTGACTTCGCCCAGAAAGTATAATGAAAGTGAGCTTTTGCTTTTCGAGGCAAGAATATATGCATTTGCATAATTGATAAAGACTGAGAAGCCATATTTTTGAACGCACATTGCGTGTTGGATGAACAAACAAACAAACAAACAAATGTGACCTCCCACCACGAAATCAGTCTTAACTAGCATTTTGGGCATTTTGAGATATACATATCACTGGAAAGTGTACATTCTGCTGATTATTTCAGTACTTGAATAAAGCTTGTACACAAAAAAATGTAGAAGTTATGAATGTTTAAAGTCATTATGTTGTATGACGGCCATTTTGAGAAAACGGCCTGTAAAGTTTTTGTGTGCTGTCCTAAACATTTTCCTTAAATTTCTTTATTTGGTGGCTTTGACCCAGTTTGTTTCTAATTTTCGCTGTCATTATCTGAAAGGTGCACCAAAGAGCTTTCCATCAATATATTACATGTGCGGGTACTGTACAGGTTACGGTTCATAATAAGAGACAAAAATAGGTACTTTTGGTAGGAAATTGCGTTCTTTCTGCTGCGATCAATGCATTAAAATACCAATTTAAATTGGTTAATAATATTTTTTTCAAGAAAAAAACTTCTGTGGGGGATAGATTATAGTCTACAGAAATCAATTTTGAGAAAAAGTCAAGACACCCCAGATAGACCCTCAGTCACCTTTTCAGCTCCTAGTGCTGTTCGACTGACTGCGAGTTAAGACTGATTTCGTGGTGGGAGGTCACAAATAAACAAACAAACAAGTAAGCAAACAAACAAACGAAAAACGCGACTTGTTCTGAAACGCCTTTTTTCATTTCATATTCATTTTACTTTGTGTCAAGAGCCTTTTCAGGATTTGTTTTCCTCTGCACTCGGAATAAATTTCCTACTCACTGACGTCACAGGCGGCCTGTGATGAGTAAGATCCAAAATGATCATGGCATAAACCCTAAACCTCAGGACAGGAATTTTATTGAGGTTGCTATATCAGGTGGCAACATGTTTGTTTGTTTGTTTGTTTTTTGTTTGTTCGTTTGTTTGTTTGTTTGTTTGTTTGTTTGTTTGTCTGTTCTTTTCTTTGTTTGTTTGTTTGTCTGTCTGTCTGTTTGTTTGTTTGTCTGTTTGTTTTTGTTTGTTTGTTTGTTTGTTTGTCTGTTTGTTTGTTTGTTTGTTTGTTTGTTTGTTCGTTTGTTTGTTTGTCTGTTTGTGTTTGTTTGTTTGTTTGTTTGCTTGTTTGTTTGTTTGTTCGTTTGTTTGTTTTTTCTGGTGGAATGGAAGAACTGTATGAAGGAGAAGGCTGTGGGATGTCTACAGTCATGTTTCTTGGTTTTTCCAGTGGAATGGAAGAAGAAAGAAACAAAGAGAGTGACAGAAAAGAGGACATTTCTAGCACAGAACTTCCAGAAGGTGGGAATATTATTCATACTGAGTT
>JAPXFY010000135.1:32500-35000 GCA_030674185.1 Monoplex corrugatus | reverse complement strand
GGATGAGAGGGTGGGGGAGATGTTGGGGGCAACGAGAGATAGAGATGGTTGGAAGTCCATGGTCGCCAACGCCATGCGGCAGGGCACCTGATGATGATGATGATGAGTAAACAGAAATCACAGGTGTCATCTTTTTCAGCTTTCCTGGCAATGTTCTCAAACTTACAATCTAACCAAAAGTGTGAGCAGCGAAGGAGTTAAAACCAAACGGTCATGTGCAGGTATGTGAGGTAGTCCTGTGAATAATGCATTGTCTGTAAACAGGTAAGGTGCGGGCCAGAGATAAGGCAGGTAAGGTACAGCCGATATGGCGCCAGCACTGATGGAGACTGTGAGTTTGGGTTCAGATCCCTCACAGCCCAGTCGGCCATTGGAGCCATATCAGTGCTAACAACATGTACATAACCACTCAGAGTTTACAGGTGAAGATGAAGGTGGGGATGAAGGTGGGACCACATTATTCAGTCACATCCCATTGGTGTATAGCGCTATATACAAAAAATGATTTATTAACCCTTTGACTCCCGCACCCTATCCACTAACTGCAAAAACTTAACCCTTTGACTCCCGCACCCTATCCACTAACTGCAAAAACGTAACCCTTTGATTCACGTACCCTATCCATTAACTGCAAAAACTTAACCCTTTGATTCATGTACCTTATCCACTAAGTGCAAAAACTTAACCCTTTGACTCCCGCACCCTATCCACTAACTGCAAAAACTTAACCCTTGACTCCCATACCCTGTCCACTAACTGCAAAAACTTAACCCTTTGACTCCCGCACACTATCCACTAACTGCAAAAACTTAACCCTTTAATTCATGCACCCTATCCACTAACTGCAAAAAAATAACCCTTTGACTCCCGCATCCTATCCTCTAACTGCATAAACTTAATTCTTTGACTCCCGCACCCTGTCCATTAACTGCAAAAACTTAACCCTTTGACTCCCGCACCCTGTCCACTAACTGCAAAAAAATTAACCCTTTGACTCCCGCACCCTATCCGCCAACTGCAAAAACTTAACCCTTTAATTCACGCACTCTATCCACTAACTGCAAAAAAATTAACCCTTTGACTCCAGCACCCTATCCACCAGCTTCCTTGCAGGAAATAGGACAGGTGCTAAGCAGTGAGTTCCTTGCAGGAAGCTGGTGGATAGGGTGAGGGAGTCAAAGGGTTAAATTTTGCTTTGCTAGCATGGTTGACAACGCAGGATGCTGGTGGACAGGGTGCAGGAGTCAAAGGGTTAACGCAAAGTATAAACGTGACGCCAACATATTACCCGGGATAGGTCAAAGCGCATTGTCGCTATACTAGAATACGTAGGCACATCCTGATATCATGAATGAATTTAAAATCCATGTGGGCGAAATGGAGCGATAGGCGAGAGTGGGGATGAGCAGGGGGGTGGCAGGTGCAGGTGTACTCTTACTGTCAACATTCGTTTGCACTGTCGGTGAGAACATGTCCCTAGTATGCATGCAGCAGATTACAGTAAGCGCTATAAGTAGGTTGACAGTCTTCATGCAGGTGACGTGCAGGTGAAAATAGGACAGGTGTGGAACAGGTGTGTCGTGTCACCAGCACCCATAAACGTGTGTCTGTCAAAAATCAAAAACAAAAAAAAAAACGTTGGAGAGAAAACTAAGTCAGGAACGATAACCTACATGCAGACGTGTGTTGCTGCCAACGCTGACCATAATCATATCTTTGTGTCGTGTTCACGTTCATTTTGCTTGTAGCCCAGCCGACAACTTCGCTTTTTTTTTTTTTTTTTGACGTGGTGTTAGTCCTGATATGGCTGTAGTAGTCCGCTGGGCTGTAAGCAGTATGAGCGGTATGAACTGAGCCGGCAGAATCGGCCAAGCCAAAACAGCATTCAAGAAGGTGACAAGCATTCTTACCAACAAATGCCTATCAATTAACATCAGAAAGAGAGTCCTTGAATGTTATATAGAACCAATACTGTGTGTACGGATGCGAGGCGTGGACAGTCTACAAGCAAAGCCAGAGCAAGATTGAGGCAGCCGAGATGTGGTTTCTCAGAAGAATGTTGAGAGTTCCATGGACAGCAAAGAAAACAAACGAGACAGTCTTGATGGAGGCAGACACAAGTAGATCACTCATAAGGAAATTAGGAAAAGACAGGCAACATTTATGGGCCATTTTATGAGGAAGGGGGATTTGGAGCACCTGGTCACAATGGGAAAGCTGGAGGGAAGGAGAGCACCGGGTAGACCCAGGGAGAGAATGCTGGACGGACTTGCAGAGTGGCTGGGGATGAAGAGGGTGGGGAGATGCTGGGGGCAACGAGAGATAGAAATGGTTGGAAGTCCATGGTCGCCAACGCCATGTGGCAGGGCACCTGATGATGATGATGATGATGATGATGATGATGATGATGATGATGATGATGATGATAATGAACTGAGCCGGCTACCAAAGCCATATCAGGGCTAACACCACGCCAAGAACGACAACCAAGTTAAGATAA
>JAPXFY010000135.1:12500-22500 GCA_030674185.1 Monoplex corrugatus | reverse complement strand
TACCAATGAAGTGTCTTACTACCTAATGAATGTCTTACTACCTAATGAAGTCATCCTTAATGTCTACCTAATGAAGTGTTTACTACCTAATGAAGTGTTACCAAAGTGTCTTACTACTAAGAAGTGTCTTACTACCTAATGAAGTGTCTTACTACCTAATGAAGTGTCTTACTACCTAATGAAGTGTCTTACTACCTAATGAAGTGTCTTACTACCTAATGAAGTCAGTGTCTTACTACCTAATGAAGTCAGTGTCTTACTACCTAATGAAGTGTCTTACTACCTAATGAAGTCAGTGTCTTACTACCTAATGAAGTCAGTTCTTACTACCTAATGAAGTGTCTTACTACCTAATGAAGTCAGTGTCTTACTACCTAATGAATAGTGTCTTACTACCTAATGAAGTAGTGTCTTTACTACCTAATGAAGTCAGTGTCTTACTACCTAATGAAGTGTCTTACTACCTAATGAAGTCAGTGTCTTACTACCTAATGAAGTGTCTTACTACCTAATGAAGTGTCTTACTACCTAATGAAGTCAGTGTCTTACTACCTAATGAAGTGTTCTTACTACCTAATGAAGTGTCTACTACCTAATGAAGTGTCTTACTACCTAATGAAGTGTCTTACTACCTAATGAAGTGTCTTACTACCTAATGAAGTGTCTTACTACCTAATGAAGTGTCTTACTACCTAATGAAGTGTCTTACTACCTAATGAAGTCAGTGTCTTACTACCTAATGAAGTGTGTCTTACTACCTAATGAAGTGTCTTACTACCTAATGAAGTAGTGTCTTACTACCTAATGAAGGTCAAAGTCTCTACTACCTAATGAAGTGTCTTACTACCTAATGAAGTCAGTTTTCTTACTACCTAATGAACAGTGTCTTACTACCTAATGAATGTGTCTTACTACCTAATGAAGTCAGTGTCTTACTACCTAATGAAGTAGTGTCTTACTACCAATGAAGTCAGTGTCTTACTACCTAATGAAGTCATGTCTTACTACCTAATGAAGTGTCTTACTACCTAATGAAGTAGTGTCTTACTACCTAATGAAGTAGTGTCTTACTACCTAATGAAGTGTCTATACCTATGAAGTCGGTCTTACTACCATGACTACTACCTAATGAAGTGTCTTACTACCTAATGAAGTCAGTGTCTTACTACCTAATGAAGTATGTCTTACTACCTAATGAAGTCTTACACCTAATAATGTCTTACTACCTAATGAAGTGTCTTACTACCTAAGAAGTCAGTCTTACTACCTAATGAAGTCAGTGTCTTACTACCTAATGAAGTGTCTTACTACCTAATGAAGTCAGTGTCTTACTACCTAATGAAGTCAGTGTCTTACTACCTAATGAAGTGTCTTACTACCTAATGAAGTCAGTGTCTTACTACCTAATGAAGTCAGTGTCTTACTACCTAATGAAAGTGTCTTACTACCTAATGAAGTCAGTGTCTTACTACCTAATGAAGTGTCTTACTACCTAATGAAGTCAGTGTCTTACTACCTAATGAAGTCAGTGTCTTACTACCTAATAAATCAGTGTCTTACTACCTAATGAAGTCAGTATCTTACTACCTAATGAAGTGTCTTACTACCTAATGAAGTGTCTTACTACCTAATGAAGTCAGTGTCTTACTACCTAATGAAGTGTCTTACTACCTAATGAAGTCAGTGTCTTATTACCTAATGAAGTCAGTATCTTACTACCTAATGAAGTGTCTTACTACCTAATGAAGTGTCTTACTACCTAATGAAGTCAGTGTCTTACTACCTAATGAAGTGTCTTACTACCTAATGAAGTCAGTATCTTACTACCTAATGAAGTGTCTTACTACCTAATGAAGTGTCTTACTACCTAATGAAGTCAGTGTCTTACTACCTAATGAAGTCAGTGTCTTACTACCTAATGAAGTCAGTGTCTTACTACCTAATGAAGTAAGTGTCTTATTACCTAATGAAGTGTCTTACTACCTAATGAAGTCAGTGTCTTACTACCTAATGAAGTGTCTTATTACCTAATGAAGTCAGTGTCTTACTACCTAATGAAGTCAGTGTCTTACTACCTAATGAAGTCAGTGTCTTACTACCTAATGAAGTCAGTGTCTTATTACCTAATGAAGTCAGTGTCTTACTACCTAATGAAGTCAGTGTCTTACTACCTAATGAAGTGTCTTACTACCTAATGAAGTCAGTGTCTTACTACCTAATGAAGTCAGTGTCTTACTACCTAATGAAGTCAGTGTCTTACTACCTAATGAAGTGTCTTACTACCTAATGAAGTGTCTTACTACCTAATGAAGTCAGTGTCTTACTACCTAATGAAGTCAGTGTCTTACTACCTAATGAAGTCAGTGTCTTACTACCTAATGAAGTCAGTGTCTTACTACCTAATGAAGTCAGTGTCTTACTACCTAATGAAGTGTCTTACTACCTAATGAAGTCAGTGTCTTACTACCTAATGAAGTGTCTTACTACCTAATGAAGTCAGTGTCTTACTACCTAATGAAGTGTCTTACTACCTAATGAAGTCAGTGTCTTACTACCTAATGAAGTGTCTTACTACCTAATGAAGTGTCTTACTACCTAATGAAGTCAGTGTCTTACTACCTAATGAAGTCAGTGTCTTACTACCTAATGAAGTAAGTGTCTTACTACCTAATGAAGTCAGTGTCTTACTATCGGTCTTCCGAAATCACTAAGACAGAATCAGTACAATAGTGGTGCTTATTGTTTCGTTTTGACCCAAATGTACCACAACACACCCACACCTACATTACGAACGAGCCAAGCGTGTTGCCTAAGTCTCACAGGAAAGTAGGAGGGGATTAACAATCCGTGAGCTGATGTGGGTGGCGAGAGTGATCAGATTAACGAGCTGATTAACAGCAGAGGTGGCCACATACCTTTGTAATGATTCAACGCCGGAAAAAAAAGCGAATGGTCATAACGGTGTTTTGTAATAACTAACGGTTATTCTGGAACCAGAAGAACAAGAAAACCAATGTAAGCGCGTATTTAACCAAACAAGACAAGACAAGCGCAAATTTTCGGCCAACCGGCCTTTGTCAAGCGCGAACGCACGGTCACAAACAGACCACAAACACCAAACAACAGTCCCTTTTTATCCACTGGACGAGGCGGCAGGGAAGTTTTTAGTCCTGTTTTTATTATCCGTTGTTTGGTGTTTGTGGTCTGTTTGTGACCGTGCGTTCGCGCTTGACCTTGGCCGAAAATTTGCGCTTGTTTTGTCTTGTTTTGTTAGATACGCGCTTACATTGGTTTTCTTGTTCTTCTGGTTACTGTTTGCTTGGGCGCGGGCAGTCACACTTGTTTTGGACAACGGTTATTCTGTTATAACCAAAACAACGGCCATACCACGTTGAAAACACCGCTTTGTCCGATCACCGAAGTTAAGCAACGTCGGGCCGGGTTAGTTCTTGGATGGGTGACCGCCTGGGGGAACACCGGGTGCTGTTTTAAAATAATTGTGACCTCCCACCACCAAATCAGTCTTAACTCGCAGTCAGTCGAACAGCACTAGGAGCTGAAAAGGTTGCTGAGGGTCTATCTGGGGTGTTTTGACTTTTTCTCAAAATTGATTTCTGTAGACTATAATCTATCCCCCACAGAATTTTTTTTTCTTGAAAAAATATTATTAATCAATTTAAATCGGTATTTTAATGCACTGATCACAGCAGAAAGAACGCAATTTCCTACCAAAAGTACCTATTTTTGTCTCTTATTATGAACCGTAACCTGTATAGTACCCGCACATGTAATATACTAATGGAAAGCTCTTTGGTGCACCTTTCAGATAATGACAGCGAAAATTAGAAACAAAGTGGGTCAAAGCCACCAAATAAAGAAATTTAAGGAAAATGTGTAGGAGAGCACACAAAAACTTTAGAGGCCGTTTTCTCGAAATGGCCGTCATACAACTTAATGACTTTAAACATACATAACTTCTACATTTTTTTGAGTACAAGCTTTATTCAAGTACCAAAATAATCAGCAGAATGTACACTTTCCAGTAATATGCATATCTCAAAATGCCCAAAATGTTAGTTAAGACTGATTTCGTGGTGGGAGGTCACAATTACAGGCCTCGACTTTTCTCCCCAGTTTGACCGGAAAATCGAACTGAACGTCTAGTCCTTCGGAAGGGGACCAAAAACGAGTGGGACCCGCTTAGTTAAGATCTCACGGCAGTTGAAAATCGTGAAGAGCAGGGCATTGCCCGGCTGTCTCGGTGAAAAAACATTGGAGATATAGATTGATTTCCTAGGTCCCACCCCTTGAAGACCAATGAGCCTTCTTGCCTTTCTGAAGTCTTGGTTTTAAGAAAAGTGAATATGAATATGAATATCCTAAAAAAAAAATAATAACCCACAGTCGCTCTCTATTTAATGGGTCAATAAAATTGGCTGCTCTATCGGTATCGTAGTACATTTATTATGTGGCAGGGGAAAGGAGCTGACAACTATACAAGCTGGTGGCAGGGCGGGCTGCTGAAAGAGAGATGAAGACCAGAGTGGGGCGAGAGAGGGGTCTTCCATTCTCTCTTGGTCCAGAGGCTGGGCTGGACCTGGTTGGTGCGCGTTGTGTGGCTATGTCCCGGGGTTTGTCATCTCCCCACCTTGCCATTCGGTTTGTAAACAAGGTGACTGATGACTGGGTCCGAATGGGTCATGCAGCGCGTGGACAGCCCCCCTTTTGCTTGATGAAATGACTATCAAGTGGCGTCAGGAGCTTGGGAGGTGACTGTCCCGAGAGTGAGTGGTGAGGCATTGATGTTCTGGGTCCCATTCGCACCTTCGTGGTGTTTCTTGTTAACATATTTACTCCATAAGTACAACCAGGGTGTTGTTTCAAAGGACAATACATGGGCACAGCAGCACAACGTACAAGCTTTATCGTGGAATTCTTAGCTTTTTTTTTTTTCTCCCAAACATTTCTTGTTTTCGTTTGAAGCAAGTACTATAAACAAATGCAAAATAAACAACAAAGCGCGACTGCAATAGATTTATTAACCCTTTGACTCCCGCGCCCTGTCCACCAGCATCCTGCATTATCAGTCATGCTGGCAAAACAAAAACTTAACCCTTTGACTGTCTCACCCTCTTCCCGAAGGAAGCTGGTGGATAGGGTGAGGGAGTCAAAGGGTTACATTTTCGCAGTTGGTGGATAGGATGTGGGAGTCAAAGAGTTAAATCGGAACTTTGATAATTATCTCATCCCAAGGATTGGTGCCAGAGGGACCACACGGCCAACAAGTGTCAGGAATAGCATGAAGGAATTCGGGCGAGAAGAATAGGGGGCGGGGGTGGGGTGAGGGAGGAGAAGTGAGGGACTCTTTATCGAGTCATGAGATCTACCATTCCCTTTACGCTGGAGCTGACCATTCAGCCACGTTTTCACGCCATACTTTGAAATGACGTAAGTCCCCACTCCCCTGATGATGTCACACTTTATAAAACGGAAAGCCCCATGAATTGGCCATAATGACGTCCTGTCTTTGTAAATCAGTGACTGGTGAAATGAAGGGAGCCAGCAAAGACATTCTGACAAAATCTTTGAGAGCCGGTTATTGTGTGATCTGCCGATAGTGTTGTGTCGCCATGGTCAGACTGGTTTATCAGAAATGTTACAATGTTTGTGTGTGCTGATAGTGTTGTACTGTCATGGTCAGTCTGGTTTATCAAGAATGTTACACCATTAGGGTCTGCTGATAAGAATGTGTCGACCTCATCAGATCTGGCAGAAGTGTTACACGCTCATTATGGTATAAGCTATTTGATAACAGGCGACCTCTCTTAAGTTCCTTTTTTAACCCTTTGACTCTCTCATCCCATCCACCAGCTGGAAACACTTAACCTTTTCACTTCCTCGTCCTATTCACCAACTGCTTATTTTTCAAAACTTTTTTTATTTCGTTTCTGACAAAGTGCGGTTACAAACATGTACATAAATACATTTCATTTCCTCATCCTGTCCACCAGCTACAAATGCTTAACTCCTTTACTTCCTCGTCTCATCCACTAGCTGCACAAACTTAACTCTTTTATTTTCTTTCCCTATCGACCAGCTGCAAAACTTAACGCTTTCATTCCCTTGCCCTCATCTACCAGTTTCCTGCAGGAAGCTAGTGGTTATGCTAGGTAGTGACAGGGTTAATTAAGAGATTGCTTTGCTACCACTGCTGATAATCCAAAAGTCTGGTGGCTGGGTGAGTGAGACGTTTGAACACGGCAGGTAAACTTGGACAGAGTCTGAGTAGGAAGATGGAACCTTTTTTGAAAGACTGTCCAGGTTCCATGCCTATCAATTAACATCAGAAATAGAGTCCTTGAATGTTATATAGAACCAATACTGTTGTACGGATGTGAGGCGTGGACAGCCAGCAAGCAACGCCAGAGCAAGATTGAGGCAGCCGAGGTGTGGTTTCTCAGAAGAATGTTGAGAGTTCAATGGACAGCAAAGAAAACAAACGAGACAGTCTTGATGGAGGCAGACACAAGTAGATCACTCATAAGGAAGATTAGGAAAAGACAGGCAACATTTATAGGCCATTTTATGAGGAAGGGGGATTTGGAGCACCTGGTCACAACGGGAAAGCTGGAGGGAAAGAGAGCGCCAGGTAGACCCAGGGAGAGAATGCTGGACGGACTTGCAGAGTGGCTGGGGATGAGGAGGGTGGGGGAGATGCTGGGGACAACGAGAGATAGAGATGGTTGGAAGTCCATGGTCGCCAACGCCATGCGGCAGGGCACCTGATGATGATGATGATGATGATCCAGGTTAGTTTTGGAAAGACAGAAGAACAAATGAAAACATACTGAACGAATTAGAAACAGCAAGAAAACATCTATCATTAATGAATGAAAGAAAAATTAAGATATGCTACGAAACCAAGAGACTGACTTTATAAAGACTGTCTTTCAAGGCAAGACTGAGACAAAAAGAAAAAGAGGCAGACCACCAGCTTCTCTCATTGGCAACATCACCGAATCCAGCGGCATAAGAATCCATGAAGTCAGCATGGCCAGCGAAGACCGGAACAAATGGAGGAGGATAACCCTGTCGGTGTCATTGACTGCAGCGGCCAACACCGCACCCGGTGATGCCGACAGATGAGATCCAGGTAGAGAACCAAGCCTTAAGGGGGCAGACCTACCCAGATTTGGGTACCAAGATTGTGATGTTCAGTGTTTCAGTTCTAATTAACCAATCACCATGATATTTGGCAAGAAGATACCTCAGACAGTATTCGTTGGATTGAATATCTTTGTTGGGGCCTGTGAGTTATGAAAAGTTGACAAAAATTACTTAATTAAAAAATGTTCTCGCGAAAATGAAAAAAATATAGTACATACTGTGACATTTATAACTACACATATATTCATGTTAGGAATTTGATATTTAGTGAGCAAACACATCTGTATAGTATGTATGGCATGAAGTAAAATCTTAGCTCTACTATCATTATTTTTTATACAATAATCACACCAATATTTAGAATAGTTTTAATAAAACAATTATAATACAACTTTTGATAAAAATGTTTCTTTCAGGCAGAACTGCAAGATTTTTATAACCGGCTATAGGTACCTGTCCCTGCGATATGTGTGCCAAATATCAAGGAAATCGGATGAAACCTTTTGAACATATTATGTCTGATGTATACATCAGGGTAGGTCTGGGTAGGTCTGGGTAGGTCTGGATAGGTCTGCCCCCTTAACAGACAGAACAACCCAAACAGACCTATCCACTGCACTCACAACCCCTCACTCAAGCAGCCCACGTGCAGGCTTCCCGGCCAGTCGGCCTCTCAGACTTTGTTCCAGAAGGATTTATCGCGTTCTGACAATTCCCTATACGCTCCACTAAAATCGGCCAGCAGTTATCTGTCAGACACCTTAACCCTTTGCCTCCCGCACCCTGTCTACCAGCATCGTGCATATGTCAACCATGCTAGCAAAGCAAAACTTAATCCTTTGACTCCCTCATCCTATCCACCAGCTTTCTGCAGGAAGCTGGTAGACAGGGTGTGGGAGTCAAAGGGTTAAGATTTTGCAGTTGGTAGATAGGACGCAGTCTTGAAACAAGGAGGTGAACAGCGAAGCCTGCACAACTCTGACACCAATAGAATAATGGAAGCAGTGATGAAGCGGACAAGCCAACAAACCAGTGTCAACGTTGCAGGTTCATTGTTATTGTTATTTTGATTTAAAGCCCAGCCGACTGCGTAGAACCATATCAAGCCTATAACCATTTCAATAAGTTCAAATACCTGGGAACGGTCATTTCATCAGACGGCAGATGCACATCGGAAATAGCTGGTAGAATCGGCCAAGCCAAAACAGCATTCAAGAAGATGACAAGCATTCTTACCAACAAATGCCTATCAATTAACATCAGAAAGAGAGTTCTTGAATGTTATATAGAACCAATACTGTTGTACGGATGCGAGGCGTGGACAGTCAACAAACAAAGCCAGAGCAAGATTGAGGCAGCCGAGATGTGATTTCTAAGAAGAATGTTGAGAGTTCCATGGACAGCAAAGAAAACAAACGAGACAGTCTTGATGGAGGCAGACACAAGTAGATCACTCATAAGGAAGATTAGGAAAAGACAGGCAACATTTATAGGCCATTTTATGAGGAAGGGGGATTTGGAGCACCTGGTCACGGCGGGAGGGCTGGAGGGAAAGAGAGCACCGGGTAGACGCAGGGAGAGAATGCTGGACGGACTTGCAGAGTGGCTGGGGATGAGGAGGGTGGGGGAGATGCTAGGGGCAAAGAGATATAGAGATGGTTGGAAGTCCATGGTCGCCAACGCCATGCGGCACGGCACCTGATGATGATGAACCATTTCAAAACGTACACATTACTTCAACAAGAAAAAGAAAATTAAGTATCCATTTGTGCACATAATCTAAGAAGATGCCCCTGGCATTGACCACCTAGTCCAAATTATCACACAGGAGATTTGAAAAAAAACAGACCTGAATACAACTTAAAACATAACTAAGGACACTAAAATATACATAAAAACAGGCCTAAATTACCTGAAATTGCTTCTGCATATCTCATTTCCCTAGAGCCAAAAACGCACTTAATAAATGTACCCAATTATCAATCCTAAGAAAAAGTACGTAACACTTTATCGAACACATACTGTAGAATAGACAAGCAAGGTAGAAAATCATGGACAAAAATGACAGAAAGCAAAGGAACAAGGCAGAAACAAAGAAAGTGACAGAAAAGAGGAAATTTCTAGCACAGAATGTCCAGAAGGTGGGGATACTTTTTACACTGAAAGAGGCCATGGTATCTCCACGGGAGTAGGCAGCCAGGCAATGGCCTGGTCTTCACGATTTTCAAGGCTAGATAAAACACAGGTTAGGTAAAACATAGTCTAGGTAGGGCCTCAGGACCTGGCCAGCTCATGGGTTTATGTACAGCCTTTTAAGGCTTGTGCCATGATCACCATATACATGACACCTGTGACGTTAGTGCATATGGAATTCGTTCCGCACACGGAGACGTCATCTTGAGAAACTGAAAGTGAACAAACTCCAAAACAGCACGTGACTGATGGCAGAGGTGGGTGAATGAATCACAGATGACACTGAGTGCAATCACTCCATCTTGCCAACCTCTACAAATTCTAAATGTGAGGTCAGAGTGAGACCAACCAGCCAACCCCTAACGGACTTAACAACCCTAACCGTCACTTCCTGTCAGCCTTGTGACTTGTGACATCACTGTGAGGAGATAACGTCAACAATGTGGAGTCCGGATTGACTTTTGTTCAAGAGGGAATCTTCGCACTTGGACAATTCCATATGCGCTCATCCCAAATCTGCCAGCAATTATCTGACAGACTATCTATGCCTGTGCAAAACCCTGTGCACTGGCCAGGTCCTGAACTGAGGAGCTGAGAGAGGTAGGGAAGGGGAAGACTTTTAAAACACAAAGCTGACACG
>JAPXFY010000135.1:0-5000 GCA_030674185.1 Monoplex corrugatus | reverse complement strand
GGTCTCATCCATTTCCTGTCTTGTTGTGCTCTTGACACACACACACAGGTCGTGTGGTCCCTCACTGTTGTCTGGTGTGTACATGGTAGGCCTTCCTGTTACTGTACAAAGTCCTGGTAATGGTGGTAATATTGTGAGTCACTGTATACTGTGGGTGTGGCTGTTTTCCTGTTCTGTTGGAGAAACCTTGTTGTTGTTGTTGTTGTTGTTGTTGTACTAAGTACTGGTAATGGTAATATTGTGAGTCACTGTACTGTGTGTGTGTGTGTGGCTGTGTTTTCCTGTTCTGTTGGAGAAACCTTTTTGGTGGTGGTGGTGGTGGCGGTGGCGGTGATGTTGTTGTTAATGTTGTTGTTGTTGTGTTGTTGCTATTGTTGTTATTGTTGTTGTTGCTCTTGTCGGTGGTGTTGTTGTTGGTGGTGCTGCTGCTACTTCTGTTGTTGTTGTTGTTGCTGTTGTTGTTGTTGCTGTTGTTGTTAATGTTGTTGTTTTGTTGTTGTTGTTGCTATTACCGTTGTTGCTGTTGCTGTTGTTGTTGCTATTACCGTTGTTGCTGTTGCTGTTGTTGGTGTTGTTGTTGTTGTTGTTGTTGTTGTTGTTGTTGTCATTATTATCACTGTTACATATATCAATACTATTAGTTATAATTTTGTTGCTTCGATTTCTTTTCTTTTTCTTTTTCTTTTTTAATTCTCGAATGCGAGTATACACGTTGTTTTGCCCAACTGTGCAGGCGGTATAATGCCGCACAGTCTGCATACTCCGTCTTCAGCCAGCAAGAATGCTGGGTGTGTTGATGTTTCTATTAGCCAGGGGACACTGGCATGACTTTACAGGATCGTTAACATGCATACTTCATCTTCTGCCTGTGTACGTATACACACACCATGGAGGTCTAGACACTGACAGGTCAGCACACACGTTGACCTCCAAGATGGTAAAAATCTCCACCCTTTACCCACCAGACGGGAGGTTACACAGGCAGGATCGAACACCAGACCTTCTGACTGGAAGTCTGATGTCTTGTCCTCCTGATTTCCGCACCTGTCAAACAGGCGTGAAGACAAACGGAAAGGCAGACAGACAGACAGAAAGGCAGACAGACAGACAGAAAGGCAGACAGACAGACAGAAAGGCAGACAGACAGACAAACGGAAAGGTGACAGACAAACGGAAAGGCAGACAGACAGACAGACAGAAAGGCAGACAGACAGACAGAAAGGCAGACAGACAGACAGACAGACAGACAGAAAGGCAGACACAGAAAGGCAGACAGACAGACAGAAAGGCAGGCAGACAGACAGAAAGGCAGACAGACAGACAGACAGACAGAAAGGCAGACAGACAGAAAGGCAGACAGACAGACAGAAAGGCAGACAGACGGACAGACAGAAAGGCAGACAGACAGACAGAAAGGCAGACAGACAGACAGAAAGGCAGACAGACGGACAGACAGAAAGGCAGACAGACAGACAGAAAGGCAGACAGACAGACGGAAAGGCAGACAGACAGACAGAAAGGCAGACAGACAGATAAAAAGGCAGACAGACAAACGGAAAGGCAGACAGACAGAAAGAAAGGCAGACAGACAGAGAGAAAGGCAGACAGACAGACAGAAAGGCAGACAGACAGACAGAAAGGCAGACAGACAGACAGAAAGGCAGAGAGACAGACAGAAAGGCAGGCAGACAGACAGACAGAAAGGCAAACAGACAGACATAAAGGCAGACAGACAGACAGAAAGGCAGACAGACAGAAAGGCAGACAGACAGACAGACAGAAAGGCAGACAGACAGAAAGGCAGACAGACAGATAAAAAGGCAGACAGACAGACAGAAAGGCAGACGGACAGATAGAAAGGCAGACAGACAGACAGAAAGGCAGACAGACAAACGGAAAGGCAGACAGAGAGACAGAAAGGCAGACAGACAGAAAGGCAGACAGACAGATAGAAAGGCAGACAGACAGAAAGGCAGACAGACAGACAGAAAGGCAGACAGAAAAACGGAAAGGCAGACAGACAGACAGAAAGGCAGACAGACGGACAGACAGAAAGGCAGACAGACAGATAGAAAGGCAGACAGACAGATAGAAAGGCAGACAGACAGACAGAAAGGCAGACAGACAGATAGAAAGGCAGACAGACAGACAGAAAGGCAGACAGACAGACAGAAAGGCAGACAGACAGACAGAAAGGCAGACAGACAGACAGAAAGGCAGACAGACAGAAAGGCAGACAGACAGATAGAAAGGCAGACAGACAGACAGAAAGGCAGACAGACAGATAGAAAGGCAGACAGACAGATAGAAAGGCAGACAGACAGATAGAAAGGCAGACAGACGGACAGACAGAAAGGCAGACAGACAGACAGAAAGGCAGACAGACAGACAGAAAGGCAGACAGACAAACGGAAAGACAGACAGACAGACAGAAAGGCAGACAGACGGACAGACAGAAAGGCAGACAGACAGACAGAAAGGCAGACAGACAGACAGAAAGACAGACAGACAGAAAGGCAGACAGACAGACAGAAAGGCAGACAGACAGACAGAAAGGCAGACAGACAGACATACAGAGTACAGACAGAAAGGCAGACGGACAGACAGAAAGGCAGACAGACAGACATAGAGAGTACAGACAGAAAGGCAGACAGACGGACAGACAGGTTGTATGACACAACAAAAAGCAGGGCTGGTCTACAGCCCCACAAAACTTGTCATTACTGTCCACTGACATACACCTCCTGGGTCATCACAATGATTTAGCAGAACAAGAACAAGATTTGAGTTTTTCAAGCGTAGCGTCATAAGGCTGGAATGGTTCGGTCACCTCATGAGGTTTCCAAGCGAACAGCCAGCACACAAACTTATAACATGAAAAAGGCGTGGATCCAAAGGAAGGGGGCGTCCTAGGAAAAGATGGACAGAAGGTGTGAACGAAACAACTGAAAGAATCAACCTATGGCAGACGATATCAGTCAGGCCCATTTCCGAAAGCTGCATCTCTCCCTCGAGGCTTAACAGCACAAGAGGATAGAAAAAGAAAAAGTACAGTAAGTGGTATAAGCAAAGTACTGCTCTATTTTAACGTCCAGCCTTCTCCTATAGAGAGGTCTACAGTAATACAAGCACACTGTGATAAGCCATGCAGTGTCTGACACTGACACAAACGAATTTTAACAGGACAGTGTTGGACAGAGGACAGGCTGTGGGTGTTGGATTGTTCTATAGATGGAATTCTGAGACATGATTGTATGCAGTGCCGGTACAGTCTGCTGATACTCTGTGGTTGAATTACTTATATTTCCGAAAGAAAACTGTTCACAAAGAAATGCAATCTTTATCCAACCACACGAGATATTTGTCCCAACCCTCCCTCTCCTATCCCAATGTTAATGTTGAATACCAAATCTTCACCCATGCTCCACTGCTGCAATTTTTCACATGTGCCTTCCCCTTTAACTTGTACACACACACACACACACGCAAGCACGCACGCACACACACATACACACACGCACGCACGCACGCACACACACACGCACGCACGACCAAACACGCACACACACACAAACACACATACACAAACACAACACAACACACACACGCACGCGCGCACACACACACACACACACAACACATCACACACACACAAACAACACATCACACACACACACACACACACACACACACACACACACACACACACACAACACATCACACACACACACACAACACATCATACACACACACACACACACACAACACACACACACACACACACAAACACACACACACACACACGCACACACACACGCACACACACACACAAAACACACACAAACACACACACACAAACACATACACAAACACACACACACACTCACACACACTCTCTCTCTTTCTCTCTCTCTCTCCCTCTCTCTCTCTCTTTCTGTCTATCTCTCTCTCTCTCTCTTTCTCTCTCTCTCTCTCCCTCTCTCTCTCTCTGGCAAAAATACATATAAATAAAATGCATCTTTTCTCAGTTGAAAAGATACACGTCATTACAATATAACTTCAGGTGTACAATTTCTTCTTATTATAGTACAGCTGGGTTTGGGGGGCTGGGTTATGTATTCTATCCGGGTTGTTGGGTGGACTGCGAAAGGTGAGATGGCGACAGACGATAAATCGTGTCGGTGGGCGGGTACAGGCTGTGTGCTGTGTTGGTCAGTGTGGATGTCTGTGATGTGCTTGCTGTGGACGGTCGGTGTGGTCACTTCAGTCTGGGGCAGGAGAGGGATGAGGGATGAGGGGGGGTGGGGGTGGGGGTGGGGGTGGGGGGGGTGTTTTTTATCCGTTTCCATTATCAAACTGTCAACTGTCGACCAGCGTTCTTTTTTTGCTGTTTTCGGGATCATCTGCCTGGAATAATAAACTTCCATTCTTCGTTCGTCTATCATCTGCCCTTTCTGTTTTTTAATCTAATTTAAAGACCCACCTCTTTTCAAGGCAATGAATTCTGCAATTGCCTCTTTCTGTCGGTGTGTGTGTGTGTGTGTGTGTGTGTGTGTGTGTGTGTGTGTGTGTGTGTGTGTGTGTGTGTGTGTGTGTGTGTGTGTGTGTGTGTATGTGTTGGTGTGTGGTGTGTGTGTGTATGTGTGTTGGTGTGGTGTGTGTGTGGTGTGTGTTCGTTCGTTCGTTCTTTAATTTAACGTCTTTTCACTATAAGTGATATTAGACGGATTGTGTGTGTGTGTGTGTGTGTGTGTGTGTGTGTGTGTGTGTGTGTGTGTGTGTGTGTGTGTGTGTGTGTGTGTGTGTGTGTATGTGTGTTGTGTGTTGTGTGTGTGTGTGTGTGTGTGTGTTGGTGTGTGTGTTGTGCGTGTGTGTATGTCTGTGTTGTGTGTGTGTGTGTGTGGTGTGTGTGTGTGCGTGTGTGTGTGTATGTGTGTGTGTGTGTGTGTGTGTGTGTGTGTATGTGTGTGTGGTCTTCTTCTTTTTCGTCGTCTTCGTCG
>JAPXFY010001347.1:32500-37448 GCA_030674185.1 Monoplex corrugatus | reverse complement strand
TGTGTGTTGTGTGTGTGTGTGTGTGGGTGTGTGTGTCGTGTCTGTGTGTGGTGGTGTGTCTGTGTGTGTGTCTGTGTGTGTGTCTGTGTGTGTGTGTGTGTGTGTGTGGGGTGGGTGTGTGTCTGTGTGTGTGGTGTGGTGTGTGTGTGTGTGTGTGTGGTGTGTGTGTGTGTGTGTGTGTGTGTGTGGTGTGTGTGTGTGTGTGGTGTGTGTGTGTGTGTGGGTGTGTGTGTGTGTGTGTGTGTGGTTGGAAAAACCTTGGGCAATTAAGTTGATATGTATACTTCATAAAATCTCTGTCATCCCTTTTGGTGGTGTTGTGTGTGTGTGTGTGTGTGTGTGGTGGTGTGTGTGTGTGGTGTGGTGTGTGTGTGTGTGTGGTGTGGTGTGTGGTGTGTTGTGTGTGTGTGTGTGAGTGTGTGGTGTGTGTTTGTGTTTGTGTGTGTGTGTTTGTGTGTTTGTGTTGTGTGTGTGTGAGTGTGTGTGTGTATGCGTGTGTGTGTGTGTGTAAGTTTGTATGTGTGTGTGTGTATGTGTGTGTGTGTGTGTGTGTGTATGTGTGGTGTGTGTGTGTGTGTGTGGTGTGTGTGGTGTGTGTGTGTGTCTTTGCCTGTGTCTGTATCTGGTGTCTGTGCGTTGTTAGAAATATCCTTACGCAATTAAGTTGATATGCATGTGTGGTGTGTGTGTGTGTGAGTGTGTGTGTGTGGTTGTTGTGTGTATGTGTGTGTGTGCGTGTAAGTGTGTGTGTGTGTGTGTGGTGATGTGCGTGTGTGTGTGTGCGTGTATCTATGTGCGTGTGCATGTGTGTGTATGTATATGCGTGTGTGTGTGTGTGCGTGTGCATGTGTGTGTATGTGTATGTGTGTGTGTGTGTGTGTATGTGTGTGTGTGCGTGTGTGCGTTTGTGTGTGTCTGTGTCTGTGTCTGTGTCTGTGTCTGTGTCTGTGTCTGTGTGTGTTCTACTTTCGAGTGATAAATTAACTAGGTGCGTTATGATACGACTACCTTTCATTATGTGAGCTAATGGCCTGCACAGATATACATCTCAGCGTGAGCATTTCGCCATCCATGTAGATCTGTTGATAACATTATAGTATACAGGGGGGTGCAAAAGTAGGTTATACAGTAATTATCACGTCATTATTATAATGCTTGATTCATTAAAATTATAAGCACGTTAAGTTAGTTGGCCTTATTTTCGATATTTTCAGTGTCACTAATTATATTTTATCGTAACTAATAATATGCATGTACTTTTATCCTTACTTTTAATTTTTTTTTTTTTTACAGGTAAAGTGGCAATTTAATTTAGATCTAAGCAGCAATTTAATTTAACCATGGCTGGTAATTTGACAGACGAGGAGCGCAAATGGGTTTTTAAAACAATACTGGAAGACAGATGGACTTCTTTTTGGGGATATGTACATGTAAAGGAAAGGGTTTTCGCACGCAAGCCGCGCACTGTTAATGACATGATTCAGTTCATCTTGCAGGCTTGTCAAGAAATTGATGCTGATAAAGATCTTTGTGCTAGAGTGTGCATAAGCGTCCGCTCTCGATTAGAGGAGTGTGTGAATACCGACGGCAAGCAGTTTGAGTATCTGAGGGATTAAGGCTGTGCTTGTTATTACATGTGTATGTAATATTCATTTGTTTGTATAATAAATGCAATGAGTATTGTACGTGTTTTCTTTTTTTTCATAACTGTATACCTACTTTTGCACCCCTCTGTATTCCTAGTCTGCGTATCATCACACAGATACATATATTTGTGCTCGCATGCAGTTATGTACGCACACACGTACCCACTCATATGCACGTACGCTTAAAAGGAAATACGTGCATGCACGTGCAGACACACATACAAACATGCACGCACATACGCAAACATGTACACGCGTAAGCACACACACGCAGACGCACACACAAGCACACACATATACACATACACAAACACACACGCACGTGCGCACGCACACGCACATACACACAAACACTCGCACATACACACATGCGCGCGCACGCGCACGCACGCATGCACACACATACACACAGACACACACACACACATACACACACAGACACACACATACACACACACACACACAAACATACACACACACAAACACATACTCACACACATACATACAAAACATACATACATACATAAATGCATAATGCATACATACATACATGCATGCATGCATACATACATACATACACACATACATACATACATACACACATACATGCATGCATACATACATACATACACACATACATACATGCATACATGCATACACAATACATATATATATATACGTGCATACATACATACATACATAAAACATACACACACATACACACATATATATATATATATACACACACACATACACATACACACACATACACACACATACACACATACACACACACAAACACACACACATACACACAAACACTCACACACACACACAAACACACACACAACACTCACACACACACACACACACACACACACACACACACACACCACACACACACACACACACACACACACACACACACACAGGGTGAGGGTGGTCAGGGAAAGGAGAAGCGCTAAAACCAATACGACGAGAAATCTGATTGATCAGAAACGCTCTACAATTTACAACGCTCTACAATCTACAACGCTGTACAATTCGCAATCAGCATCAAAGAGACTGCATAAACAGTCAGGCCACTGTCATCATCATCAATCCTTCGTACCGATATGCAGTATTCATCAGTCACCCTGCTAATGTCATGAAGCTATAAACATGCATGTGACAATGATTGATGTTAATCTGAACTCTATCATATGCGGGCCTACAGACCATCTTTGCCCTTCTAAGCCAACGCCGATTACGCTGGCTTGGCCACGTGCGTCGAATGGAGGATGGACGCATACCAAAAGACGTTCTCTACGGCGAACTGGCAAACCGGAAGCGAACTCCAGGACGCCCACAGCTACGCTTTGTAGACGCATGCAAAAGGGACCTTAGAAGCTCAGGGATCGACCCAGGCTCTTGGGAGACTCTGTCGGAAGACAGGGCAGCGTGGAGGACAGCCGTTCAGCAAGGCGTTGTGAATGCGGAGAGGAGGAGAGCACAAAGCGCAGATGAGAAAAGGGCTCTTCGCAAGGAACGTTCCAGAAACCAGACAACAGCGACTCAATTTGTATGTGGCAGATGTGACAGAGATTGCCACTCAAGAATCGGCCTGCACAGCCACAGCAGAAAGTGCACGTCATGACCACAACGCCTCCTGGTGCAGACTATCATCTCCTGAGATGTAAAGAGGCCGACGACGATCATAGGTTGCAATATGGATTTTTTTTTCTCCCCCGTTATCTGCGCCACCTTACTGATCACGGATGCTGGGACAGTTTTTATAACGCTCAACAATATTTGGAACAACAAAAACATATCAACAACCCTTAAAATCAAAAGTCTAAAATGTCTGATTTAGTCAGTAATACTATATGGTTGCGAAGACTGGATAAGCAGAAAAGCAGATGAAATTAAGATGGAAACAGCAGAGATGTGGATCTACAGGCGGCTTCTTAGAGTCAAATTGAACGATAAAAGAACAAAGGAAAGTATTTTGCACAAGCTTACGGTCCAACGTCAACTGCTGGCAAAAATCAAAAAAAGAGAAATGAAATTCATCGGCCATGCAGCCAACAACACCAACACAACCCTAATGACAACAAGTTTGAGGTCTCTGCCACCTCATTCCCCTACGACCTCAGGGATATGGAACTATCTAGGTAGGACCTCAGGACCTAGCCAGCTCTTGGGTTTATGTGCAGGCTTAAGGCTTGCGACGTGAGCATTCTGGATCTTCTCCATCACATGGCACCTGTGACGTTAGTGCATATGGAATTCATACCGAGCGCGGAGACGTCATCTTGAGAAATTGAAACTGAAACTGAAAAGTGTTCGTATAGGTGACGCCAGTGGTGTGTAACAGCTGGAGTTTGATGTTGTGCAGTTGCAGCACTCTCCAATGTTTGTCTTTGTTTAACTTGTCAAATGCCTGTTCCTGGTCTACGAAAACAAAGTTCACTTCTTCGTCATGTTCAATTGTCCTTTCACAAAGCTGTTTTAACCCTTCGACTCCTGCATACTGTTCACCAGCGATCTGCATTGTCAACTATGCTGGCAAAGCAAAAACTTAAAACCCTTTGACTTCATCACCCGATCCACCAGCTTTCTGCAGGAAGCTGGTGGATAGGGTGAGGGAGTCAAAAGGTTCAGACAAATATGTGTGGGTTTTGGTTTTGGTTTTGGTTTTGGTTTTGTTTATTTGTTTGTATATTTGTTTGTTTGTTTGTTTGTTTGTTTGTTTGTTTGTTTGTTGGTTGGTTGCTTGCTTGGTTGCTTGGTTGGTTGCTTGCTCGCTTGGTTGCTTGGTTGCTTGCTTGCTTGGTTGCTTGCTTGGTTGGTTGCTTGCTTGCTTGCTTGCTTGCTTGCTTGGTTGCTTGGTTGCTTGCTTGCTTGCTTGCTTGCTTGTTTGCTTGCTTGCTTGCTTGGTTGGTGGGTTGGTTCGCTGGCTGGTTGGTTGGTTGGTTGGCTGGTTGGCTGGTTGGCTGGTTGGTTTTAAGATTACAATGTGTGTTAGCTGTTACCTGCTGCAAAAAGGACATTGTTCATTGTCAAGAGAATTAAAAAGAAAGGTTGACAAAAAGTTTGAGTGGGAAACATATCTTCGGCAACCCCAGCCTACACGTCGAGTATTGTCAAACAAGTTACGACAATTGGTTTGACATCATCAAACAGACAAATCTTTGACTGGAGTGCTGTGAGGACAACGTGAAAGGATGGCAGTCAACTTGTATCGAGTAGGTTATCTTACACTTATCACTTATGCACACACACACACACACACACACACACACACACACACACACACACAC
>JAPXFY010001347.1:0-22500 GCA_030674185.1 Monoplex corrugatus | reverse complement strand
TGAATGCTGTTAGTGTGCCACATACATACACCGTCTCTGCTATCACTCTTCACATCTGCTGAGTTGTGAATATGCGGTGTTGACCTATATATGCGGGGTTGACCTATATATAAACACACAAACACACACACACAAACACACACACAAACACACACACACACACACACAAAACACACACAAACACACACACAAACACACACACACAAACACACACACAAACACACACACACAAACACACACCAAACACACAAACACACACACACAAACACACACACACAAACACACAAACCAACAAACATAAAAAACACACACAAACACACACACAAAAAAACAGACACACAAACAAACACACACACACAAATACACACAAACACACACAAACACACACACACAAACACACACACAAACAAACACACACACAAACACACACACAAACACACACACAAATACACAAACAAACACACACACAAACACACACACAAACAAACAAACACACACACGAATAATATATTTAATAATATATTTTATTTATATAGCGCACAATCTTGACAAAATCAAATCTAAGCGCTGAGCGTATACATGTATACATACCTACATACATATGAGCGTATACATGCATACATACATGCTTACATACTTACATACATAAATCTAAGCTGAGCGTATACATGCATACATACATAAATCTAAGCGTATACATACATACATACATACATACATACATACATACATACATACATACGTACGCACATGCATACATAATAATTACAATATTTATATAGCGCAAATCTCGACAAAATCAAATCCAAGCGCCGAAAAGACACACACGCACACACGCACGCACGCACGCACACACACACACACACACACACACACACACACACACACACACACACACACACACACACACACACACACACACACACACACACATGCATGGCCACAAATGGGGAGAAAAGAATAAAAGCAATAAAAGCAAGAATAAAACCAATGGAAAACCACAGAGAGCACATCATATACAATTATATATTAAAACAAAGTGATTCCCCTCCGAGCGGAGACAGGCTGCAGAGGGGGGTTGAGTGAGGTTAGGATTTTATGCAGAGGAGAAAAGGTGAGTTTTGAGAGCGGACTTGAAGGAGGCAAAAGTAGGTTGCTGACGGACTGAGAGAGGAAGTTTGTTCCAGGAGAGTGGACCAGAAACAGAGAAGGCTCGTGGACCATAGGTATTGAGCTTAGTGCGTGGAAAGCGAAAAGTCAGAGGATCGGAGGCAGAGCGGAGGGTACGTGAGGGAAGATAGATCTCAAGTAGGCTTGACAGGTAATCGGGGGCTGCGTTATTGAGGCTTTTGTAGCACATGGTGTCTAGTTTGTACTGTATGCGCTTTGATACAGGGAGCCAGTGAAGTTGTGCCAGGAGAGGAGATATGTGGTCAGCTTTTTTCTTTTTGAGTACAAGGCGTACAGCATTGTTTTGAATGCGCTGTAGGATGTGAATGGTGGAGGCAGGAAGACCAGACAGGAGTGAATTGCAATAGTCAATGCGAGACATTATGAAGGAGAGAACGAGTTTTGCAGTTGTTTCGACAGAGAGATACTTCCTGATCAGGCTTATACGATGGAGATGATAGTAGCAAGATCTGGCAGTTTGAGAAACAAAGTTGTTCATGGAGAGGGTAGAGTCAATGCAGACACCAAGGTTTTTAGCTGAATCAGAAATTGGGACTGATGTGTTACATAATGGGAGAGAAAGAGGAGGCAGCTGGGAAAGTTTCTGACGGGTGCCAATGAGGATAGCTTCTGTCTTGTCGTCATTAAGCTGAAGTCTATTGTGTGTCATCCAGTTCTTAATGTCCGAGTAACACTCAGTGGTGCGAGTCAACAGGCGCTGTATATTATCAGGTGAGTCACTATCTTGAAGTTGGGTGTCATCAGCATAGAAGAGGTGTTTTATAGAGTGGGAGTTGATGATGGTGGACAGGGGGGAGGTATAAAGAGTGAAAAGAACAGGGCCAAGGACAGATCCTTGTGGAACACCACAGGTCAGGTATGCAGGTTGAGAGTAAGTGCCATTGATGAGAACAGTTTGTTTTCTGTTTGATAAATACGAAGTGAAAAAGGAGAGAGCAATGTCAGAGATGCCAAAAGTATGATGAAGTCTAGAAAGGAGAATACCATGGTCAATGGTATCGAAAGCTGCAGACAGATCAAGGAGTGTGAGGAGAGAGACTTTGCCAGTAGGGCAGTTTCAGTGCTATGGCACTGGCGGTAGGCTGACTGGAAAGGATTGAGGAGATTGTTGGCAGACAGGTGAGAGTTCAGCTGGTTGAGGACGACTTTTTCAAGAGTTTTGACAAGAAAGAGAGATTAGAGATAGGCCTGTAATTTTTCAGTTCATTTGGGTCTAAATTGTGTTTCTTGAGGAGAGGGTGAACAATAGCAGACTTGAAAGAATCTGGGACAGTTCCAGTTTGAAGAGAAGTGTTGATGATGTCAGTGATGAATGGGAGGAGAGTAGGGAGACAGTCGGAGTAGAGAGAACCTGGAAGAGGAACACACACACAAACAAACACACACGTACACACACACACAAACACACACACAAACACACACACAAACACACACACAAACAAACACACACACAAACACACAAAAACACAAACACTCACACACACACATACACACAAAAACACAAACATACACACAAACAAACATACACACACACAAACACACAAACACACAAACACATACACACAAACACACAAACACACAAACATACAGACACACACACACACAAACACACACACAAACACAAGCACACACACACACACACAAACAAACACAAACACACACACACGCACACACACACACGCACACATACTACACATACACACACACACACACACACACACACACACACACACACACACACACACACACATACACATACACACACTCACACACACATACACCCACCCCCACACACACACACACACACACACACACACACACACACACACACACACACACTACATACACACACACAAATAGATACACACGTACTTAGACAAACACACACACACACATACACACACACACACTACACACGCACACACACACACACACATACACACACACTACACATCACCCACCCTACCCACCCACCCACCCTACCCACCCACCCACCCCACACACACGTACTTATACAAACACACACACACACACGTACTTATACAAACACACACACACACTACCAGACAAACAAGCAAATAACACCACACCGTGTTTTATCATTCACAATGTGTATACACTATCTGTAACCAACACCTATGTTACCATAGAAACCAGGTGTTCCTTCATTACCGCACTGACCCAGCACCTCTGGAAAACATTCTCCTCCACCTCTCTCTGTTCTTGTTACGTCACCGACATATCAACAGCAGGTGGGGGCTGGGGGTGGGGGGGGGTCAGGGGGATAGGGATGAAAAGCATGCAAAACACTGCATCAGTTGATGGGTGGAACGGATAGTGCAACAAGTTACTGACTCAAAGGTTATAGGTTCGAACCGCCACAAGTCCAAAATAATGAACAAATGAATAAATAAGTAAACGAAAATCCCGGGGTTGCGCTACATTAAAACTGGCCTTCTCACTGTCCCATCTTAACATCATTGTTGTTCTGGTGGTGTCAGCATAGGATTAGATAAGTCCCCCCCCATTAAAACTGACCTTCTCACTGTCCCATCTTAACATTATTGTTGTTCTGGTGGTGTCAGTATAGGGTTAAATAAGTCCTCTCATTAAAACTGGCCTTCTCATTGTCCCATCTTAACATCATTGTTGTTCTGGTGGTGTCAGTATAGGATTAGATAAGCCCCCATTAAAACTGACCTTCTCACTGTCCCATCTTAACATTATTGTTGTTCTGGTGGTGTCAGTATAGGGTTAGATAAGTCCTCTCATTAAAACTGGCCTTCTCACTGTCCCATCTTAACATCATTGTTGTTCTGGTGGTGTCAGTATAGGATTAGATAACACCCCCCCCCCCCCATTAAAACTGGCCTTCTCACTGTCCCATCTTAACATCATTGTTGTTCTGGGTGTCAGTATAGGATTAGATAAGTTCCCCCATTAAAACTGGCCTTCTCAATGTCCTATCTTAACATCATTGTTGTTCTGGTGGTGTCAGTATAGGATTAGATAAGTCCCCCCTATTAAAACTGACCTTCTCACTGTCCCATCTTAACATCATCGTTGTTCTGGTTGTGTCAGTATAGTATTGGATAGGTTCCCCCCATTAAAACTGGCCTTCTCACTGTCCCATCTTAATATCATTGTTGCTCTGGTGGTGTCAGTATAGGATTAGATAAGCCTCCCCCCCCCCCCCCATTAAAACTGGCCTTCTCACTGTCCCATCTTAACATCATTGTTGTTCTGGTGGTGTCAGCATAGGATTAGATAAGTCCCCCCATTAAAACTGACCTTCTCACTGTCCCATCTTAACATCATCGTTGTTCTGGTTGTGTCAGTATAGTATTGGATAGGTTCCCCCATTAAAACTGGCCTTCTCACTGTCCCATCTTAACATCGTTGTTGTTCTGGTGGTGTCAGTATAGGATTAGATAAGTCCCCCTTCCCCCACTTCCCTGAGATGGTTATCCCCGTCGGCCGTATCACCTGAGATGTAAAAAACTGAACTAAATTAAAACTATCAATAAATGTATAAATAAATAAGCAAAATAAATAAATCATCAAATAAATAAATAATGAATGAATGAATGAATGAATAATAAATAAATAAATAAATAAATGAGTAGATACATAAAATAATAGGTGGAGACTGTGTGACCTGAGCTGTGGCTGGTACAAAGTCATACTCTTTCAACCTCGTTTCATAGTTTTTACGGCTGGACAAGTAACAGATTTTGGTTTAGTTTGGTTTAGTTTGGTTTGGTTTGGTTTGGTTTGGTTTGGTTTGGTTTGATTTGGTTTGGTTTGGTTTGGTTTGGTTTGGTTTGGTTTGGTTTGGTTCTTCGTTTGTCACCTTGCAACACTGTACGCGCTTGATTTGTTTCTTACCGAAATAACATGTTTGATCTTTTTCTCTCTCTTTCTCTCTCTCTCTGTCTGTCTCTCTAGATATGTATAAACATATCTAGAGAGACAGACACAGAGAGAGAGAAAGAGAGAGAGAAAGAGAGAGAGAAAGGAGCACCTGGTCACAGCGGGAAAGCTGGAGGGAAAGAGAGCACCAGGTAGACCCAGGGAGAGAATGCTGGACGGACTTGCAGAGTGGCTGGGGATGAAGGGGGTGGGGGAGATGCTGGGGGCAACGAGAGATAGAGATGGTTGGAAGTCCATGGTCGCAAACGCCATGCGGCAGGGCACCTGATGATGATGATGATGATATATATCTGTCATTCTTTCTCTCTCTCTGTGTCTTTCTCTGTTTCTCTTTCTGTCTGTCTGTCTGTCTGTCTCTCTCTCTCTCTCTCTCTCTGGATCTCTCTCTTTCTCTCACTCTGTCTCTCTTTCTCATTCTCGTCTCTCTCCCTCTCTGTGTCTTTCTTCTTTTTCTCTCTCTCACTCTCACTCTCACTCTTCTCTCTCTCTCACTCTTCTCTCTCTCTCTCTCTCTCTCTCTCTCTGTCTGTCTCTCTGACAACCAAAGTAATGAACAAAGAGATAAACAAAACAACGACAACAACAACAACAAACCACACAAATTAACCAAGTTCCGTACATCAGGCGCAAACACGAATTTCCTCACTACCAACACAGGCGCAGCATCTACACACACACACACACACACACACACACACACACACACACACACACAAACACACATACACACACACACACACACACACACACACACACACACACACACACACACACATTCACGCACGCACTCGCACGCACACGGACACATACACACTCACTCAATCACATTTGTTTTTTTGGTGGCTTTGACCTAGTTTGTTTGTAGTTTAAGCTGTCACTATCTGAAAGGTGCACCAAAGAGCTTTGCCAGTATATTACATGTGGGTGTCTGTGCAGGTTACGGTTCATAATAAGAGACAAAAATAGATACTTTCGTAGGAAATTGCGTTCTTTCTGCTGCGATTAGTGCGATAAAGTACTTTTTGAAATGGATTAATAATATTTTTGAAGAAAAAAATTTCTGCGGGGGATAGATCATAGTCTACAGAAATCAAATTTGAGAAGAAGCCAAAACACCCCAAAGAGACCCTCATTCACCTTTTCAGCACTAGTAAGTGCTGTTCGACTAACTGCGAGTTAAGGCTGAGTTCGTGTTGGGAGGTCACATATACACATACTTACACACAAACACACAAACACTTACACACACATACATACACACACATGCACACACTTACACACACACACACTTACACACACACACATACACACACATGCACACACTTACACACACACACACACTTACACACACACGCATACACACACTTACACACAAACACACACACACTTACACACAAACACACACACACACTTACACACACACACTTACACACACATACACACACTTACAACACAGACACATACACACACATACACACACTTACACACAGACACACACACACACACGCATACACACACATACACACACTTACACACACACGCATACACACACATACACACATTACACACAGACACACACACACATACATACACACACACTTACACACACACACACACAATTACACACACACACATACACAAACACACACACTTACACACACATACACACACACATACACACACACTTACACACACACACACACACTTACACACACACACTTACATAATAATAATAATAATTACAATATTTATATAGCGCAAAATCTTGATAAAATCAAATCTAAGCGCTGAAGCAGACACACACGCAGGCACGCACGCACGCACACACACGCACGCACACACACAGACACACACACACACACACACACACACCCACACACACGCATGGCTATAAATGGGGAGAAAGAATAAAAGCAATAAAAGCAAGAATAAAAGCAATGGAAAATTATAGAGAGCATAGCATACAATTATATATTATAACCATGTGATTCCCTCCGAGCGGAGACAGGCTGCAGAGGGGAGGGTTGAGTGAGGTTAGGATTTTATGCAGGAGAGAAAAGGTGAGTTTTGAGAGCGGACTTGAAGGAGACAAAAGTAGGTTGCTGACGGACTGAGAGAGGAAGTTTGTTCCAGGAGAGTGGACCAGAAACAGAGAAGGCTCGTGGACCATAGGTATTGAGCTTAGTGCGTGGAAAGCGAAAAGTCAGAGGATCAGAGGCAGAGCGGAGGGTACGTGAGGGAACATAGATCTCAAGTAGGCTTGACAGGTAATCGGGGGCTGCGTTATTGAGGCTTTTGTAGCACATGGTGTCTAGTTTGTACTGTATGCGCTTTGATACAGGGAGCCAGTGAAGTTGTGCCAGGAGAGGAGATATGTGGTCAGCTTTTTTCTTTTTGAGTACAAGGCGTACACACACACACACTTACACACACACTTACACACAAACACTTACACACACACACATACACAAATACACACACTTACACATACATACACTTACACACACACACACTTACACACACACACACATACACACACACACTTACACACTTACACACACACACACATGCACGCATGCACACACACACACACACACACACACACACACACGCACGCACGCACACACACACACACACACATAACGTACACCATACCCGCCATCTCCACACACACACAGATCAAGAAGCTATGAACAATCTTTTCTTTGTCCATGTTGGTATATAAAAAATTGGATAATAACGAAATCTATTATTACAACACAGTTGAACGTAGTCATTTCGCCTGACAACTTCAGGCTTTTGTACTCCATCAAAATGTTTGTTATATATAAAACACAGTGAATCTTAATGAGTTCTGGAGAAAGGGGGCTTACAATATTGTTTTATATGATTATGTGAGTGGTAGACAATTACATTTTGTTTTCATGGATCACTAAAAATCGTAATATATTATTCCACACAACACGATACAGTCTAAATGTTGGGTCATGCTGCCATGCTTACTGTAAGTCGGTTACACAACAGCCGTGGTGACCCACGCCGATGCAAGGTTAAAAAAAGTGGCAAGAAATGATGGGCGCCGTGGTCGTGTGGATAAGATGTCAGACTTCCAGTCCAAAGGTCTGGGGTTCAGTTCCACCTGGATACCTTTTGTCTAGTAAACATTTGTTTTCTGATCTCTGAATTATGCCTCTTTGTGTGTAAGAGAAAATTATCGTGCTTATAGATTACGTTTTCTTTTTAAGAAATGAGTGAAAACATTGCGGTAAGCTGTTTCAAGAAACATTGTGCGAAACTCGTACCTTGTGAAATCAGTATTTTGTTTTGTTCCTTTTGGGTGGGTTTTTTTTTTTCGTGGTTTTTATTTTGGTTATGTTTGATGGATTGTTACCATCTTGACACCACAATACATTACCAGCCACTAGTTCCTTCAGTCAAAAGTCCAAATGATGGTAGGGTATTTTGTGATTAGCTATTGGGATCATTCTACAAAGAACAGTGCTCATAGAGTGTTTGTTTTTTGTTTTTTGTTTTGTTCTAATAGTGATTCGATTTTTCGGAGTAATGTTGTTTGCACATTGTTTTCCCAGAGTATGTCGCTCAAATCTGCATACACATCTTTAGTGGACGTGCATGTTGTTGGGTTTTTTTTTCATTTCCATCAGTCATTGACTGTATTCTCAGTTTCAGTTTCTCAAGATGACATCTCTGCGCTCAGAATGATTTCAACATGCACTAACGCACAGGTGCCATGTGATGGAGAAGATCCAGAATGATCACGGCACAAGCCACAAGCCTGCACATAAAGCCACGGGGTGGCCAGGTCCTGAGGTCCTACCAAGATAGTTCCATACCTCTGGGGTCGTAGGGGAGTGAGTTGGTAGAGACCTCAACTTTTCCCAGAGGCCAGCACCATGAGGGCGGCGCCCATCCCCTCTACCTCGCTTAAACTGTAACATAACTAAGAGGATTTTTGATGTACATATATAATTGTGTGGATGTATGCACGAAGGGTATTTAAGCATATGATAACCAAGGAGATCCAAAAAATATCACAACTTTTACCCACTAGGCGGAGTACACGAGCAGACTTCAACTCAAAACTTCAGATGGAAAAATTTGACCTTTTACCCACTTGACTATCGCGCAGGATTATTTACAGATACTCCACAGGCAGGGTATTCTCACCCAGGGGTGTAGGTGTCTGTGGTTAGGGGTAGTTATCTTTGTTCTCTGGCAGCTGCATTCTACTTATAGAATGGACAGAAACACCAGTCCCCATCTACTAAACTTCTCACACCTGGCTCCAAACGTGCAATCCCGTTACATCATCTCAGCTGGCGGCAAAACGACGTGATGGATGATGTTGACACGGCGTCACTGGGCGGACCAACTTCCTTATGGAAGTCAATGGCCATGGCGGACCGGTTTTAGGTAGTTCATCGGCTGTATCTTAATGACCAGGACAAGCTGTATGGATGGGGAGAGGATGACAACTGTGGTCAAAGTTCACATGCTTAACATGCTGAGTGTACCCTGGCTCAGCATACTCTCTGTCTCTCTCTCTTTCTCTCTCTCTCTCACTCTCTCTCTGTCTCTCAGTCTCTGTCTCTATCTCTGTCTCTGTGTGCCTCTCTTTCTCTCCCTTTCTCTCTCTCTCTCTCTCTCTCTCTCTCTCTTCTTCTTTGTGCTGTCTGTGTGTGTGTGTGTGTGTGGTGTGTGTGTGTTGTGTGTGTGTGAGATGAGGTGGGGTGGTGAGAAACCATTCAGACCTTTTGTGAGAGACAATGAGGGAGGGAGAGGGAAGAAAGGAAAGGGAGAGAGAGAGAGAAGGAGACAGAGACAGAGACAGAGAAATGGATAGAAGACAGAGACAGAGACAGACAGACAAGACACAGAGAGAGGTAAAGTAAAATAAAAAACAAATATTCAAGGAAAACAGATTCTGTATTGAAACATTATTTAACTTATCCGAATATATGTTTTCACAGTATTTTGTGCTGATGACAAAAATTCGCATGCGTTTCTGTTATTTTTGCACAATATGTGCTGTATATCAGACTGATTGCACAAGAATCGAGGCAGCAGAGATGTGGTTTATCGGAGACTACTATGTGTCAGATGGACACATAGAACAATAATTAAATAGACCTGGAAGAACTTGATGCCATCAAAAAAACTACTAGCAGACATCAACAAGAGAAGACTAAAATACATGTGTCACACAGATTTCATGGCAACCATCTTTCAAAGAAAAACAGAGGCAAAAGGGAAGAAAGGCAAACCTCAAGTCTCATACATCAAGAACATAACCAACGTCATTGGCCTGAATATTCAAGAAATTGTCCACAAAAGTCAGACAGAGCAGTCTGAAGTGCACACACCTCTGTTTACACTGCAACGTGAAACACGTAAGAGTAGTTAAGAACGTCAAGGTCTACATATGTAGGACTCCTGGAGAGCAAGAAGAGAAATAGATAAACCAATAGGCAAAAATGGAACGTGGCAGACAGGATGATAAAGGAAATGATAACAGACAGGCAAGAGCATAATGTGAATTACACGCCTTGATAATGGCATGGCTATTTATAACGAAAGAAAAAAATATCGCCTACTACCTTACACGGCTGATGTAAGGTTAAATTTCTCAACGTTTTCGTCTATCACATATTCCATGAAATTGGTATTGCAGTGAGTAGGACATGACAGTGCATGAGCTAGATAAATGATAAACACACACACACACACACACACACACAATATATATATATATATATATATATATATATATATATATAATATATATATATATATATATATATATATATATATATATATTATATACACGCACAGAGAGGAGAGAGAGAGAGAAGAAGACAGAGACAGAGAGAAAACCGCAGAAATGTTGCAATCTTTCTACCCTATGCCATCTCAAACACCAACATTATGATATTGTCACCAGGACTATTATGTAAATGCACGCAAGAACAAAGGTGCAGTCAATCAGGAACGTCAGACTACAATTTAGTGCTGTGGTGATTAATGTACGTTGAAAAATGATATAAAAAAAGTCTCTTCTTCACTGGAATAAATATTGATTAAGCCGAAACAAATGGATGCGTTTCCAACTCGTAGTTTCCATCTAACCTTTTCTGGCCACAAGTATGGATACCAGGGCTTCACTGACATAAGATCCGGGATCTTTGGTCATGACATGCGCATGAAACGTTTTGTACAGCTTATCCAAGATGGCGGCCTTTTCCTCCTCAGTGCGCATGTCTGATAGAGCATCATGGAAGGTAGAGTGACTCCATACACGATGTGCAGAAACCACATCATCAGCAAAGCGAGCATTGTCTTCTGCACTGTTTGTGCCTGCCACAGAGAAAGAAATCGGATTTAACAATGAGTAAAGAAGAAAGGAAGAAAGAAAAAAAAAACGGGGGGAGGGGGGGAGGTACTGAGAGGGAAGTTGGTAAAGGTGAAGAAAAAATTGGGATTCAGATTAATAAGAGAAGGCCCTACATACACATATACAAACACACCCGCACGCACGCACACATACACACACATACGCACACTTACACACACACACACACACACACACACACACACACACACACACACACCACACACAGCACGCACACACTCCACGTACATGTATACATCACTTACAAGTGTCAGACTACACACACACACACACACACACCACACACACACACACATACACACACGCATACCCATCACACACACATATATACATACATACATACATACATACACACATACACACACATGCACTCTTTCAGATGCACACATGCACTCACACTCACTCAAACACACAGAGAAACACACAACAACAACAACACATATAAAACGCACCACTCATACAACATAATATTATTATGTTTGGAAAATGGTAGTATATTCATCAAAATAAATAAATCATTTTTAATGCAGGTTCCCAAAGCTGTTGTCTCCTGCTCTGATAATTAAGTCACACATCCTGTCTTGCTTACATCCTATAACTCCAAACTGAAGGAAGATAAATAAAACTGACTTTGTATGTATGTATGTATGTATGTATGGTATGTATGTATGTATGTATGTATGTATATGTATTATATATATGTATGTATGTACGTATGTACGTATGTATGTATGTATGTATGTATGTATGTATGTATGTAATACCCCAAAATTGCAAAAAAACTACTAAATTCATTACACACTGAAAAAGATAATACCTTTCCTTTGGTTTTCTTGCCACTGAGATTTGAAGGGACACTCTGTCCTAACTTGATCAAAATGAACCAAAGTTAATCCAGCTTCTCGTACAGCAGATGGTTCCCTTTCAAATGGAGACTTCAATTCTGTGGCAGTGCGGTATATGGAATGAAAGCTACAGCCTTCGTATTCTTCCTGAATACAAATAGGAAATCAAAACAACAAAATTTAAAACAAGCAAATACATCGGTCGATCAGCTGTTAAATATACGAAATAAAAACTGAAATGCTGCCAAAATTGCTATTAACGTGACCTTTGACGACAGCCCAACGAACCAAAGACATCATACCTATGAATTTTCTTAGAAAGTGAGGTCTGTGTTAAGACATTAAATTAATCGGTTATTTAGGGAGTTGAGGTTTTTTTTACCCTTGCTCAAAAGTTTTGTTTGAAATCTAAACATGGCAATATCAAAACAAGCAACAGTGATTCAATGTTCATACAGAGAACGAACAATATACATCATAGGTGAGCAGCAGTTTAAAAATGTTGCAATGGGTGACTGCACGCACACCCCCCCCCCCACACACACAACGCACGCACGCACACACACGCACGCACGCACGCACGCACACATACACACAGAGAGAGGAAAATGAAAACTCCAGCACTACCTGGGTGATAAGGTATTCCTTTCTGAGTTGTTTCCACGAAGAGTCGAGATCTACATGTATCTCATATTTCGTTTTGATGTTCAACTTTGCTGCCTTCTGCTCTCCTTTGTCGAAAGAATTCGTCTGAGTACTTTCCCCTGAATCTGCATGATTTTCTTCACTCAGGTTTACAGCCACGAGTATCCCCCCTGATAGGTGAACAAAAGTGCAATAGTTTCAAAAGAAATGTTTTATAGACAGGTATTTCCTACGAAACAATGTAAAATTGAGGGCTTCCACATTAATCGAATATTTGTTATTTTGTAATAAACATAATAACTATTGCAAGTTTTCTGATTGCTATTTTTACTGTTGTTGTTGTTGGTTGATTTGTATAAGTTCCTGTATCGGAGGGATTGATGTATCTGTTGGTGAGAGAAATCAGGAATAGGTGCAAATGAAGTTAAGAAAGCTTTGTTGAAAACAAAATGCAAAGAAATAGAAAACTGACACTTACTAAATCCACAGGATATGTACAGAAGAATTGAAGAAATTCTCCACAGGAAAATTACATGCACATCAACTGGCTGCTTACTATCGAAAGATGGTAAGCTTATCACAGAGAAAGACAAAATATTAGATAGATGGGTATGACCTTTTTGAAGATGACAGAAACGAAGAACACATTATAAGAAAGAACGTTGAAGGACCACCCCTGATGAAAGATGAAGTTAGAGCAGCATTGAGAAAGGTGAAACCAGGAAAAGCCCCAGGATTAGACAATATCACGAGATCATCGAAGCCCTGGAGGAATTTGATATCAAAAAAAATAACAGTCCTCTTAAACGAAATTTATTTCATTGCACTTCGAAAGAAAACAGGAACTATAGAATGCGAACTCCATCGGACAATCAGCTTGATGAGTCATGTAACTAAAATCCTATTAAGAATAATCATGAGGACAAGGAACAGAATCAAAAGAGAAATAGCAGAAGAACAGTGTGGGTTTGACGAAGTGAACGGAGCTATTAATGCCATATACATCCTAAGAACTATCATAGAGAGGTCAATCGAGTTGAATATGAGTTTATGTTAATGCTTCGTTGATTATACCAAGGATTTCGATCGGGTAAGACATGAAAAACTGATCTACAACTAGAAAGACTCAATATTGATGGGAAAGATCTACGAATAATCAGAAATATGTATTGGAAACAAACAGGAGCAATGAGTATGGAAAACGATCTAAGCTGTTTCCAAAATATCAAAAGAGAAATCAGACAAGGTTGTGTTTTGTCACCAGATCTGTTTTCACTTTACAACGAAAATATCATGAGAAACCTTGAAGAATATCCAGGATTAAAGGTTGGAAGAAAAATGATAAACAGCATTCGTTAAGCAGAGGACACTGTGCTAATTGCAGAAAATGAAAGGGACCTACAAAATCTTGTGAATATAATAGAAATAGAAAGCAAAAATATAGGAATGGAGCTAAATAGCAAGAAAACTGAAGTCATGGTAATCAGTAAAAAACACAAAACCCTTTATGCAAAATAACAGCAAGGGGAACAACCTTGAGGAAGGTTGATAAGTTTAAATACCTAAGAACGGTCATCTCACCAGACGGCAGATGCACATCACAAATAGTCAGCAGAATAGGCCAAGTCAAAACAGCATTCAAGAAGATGAAAAGCATTCTTACCTACAAATGCTTATCAATTAACATCGATAACGTTCTACGGTTGTGAGACGTGGACAGTCATCAAGCAAAGCCAGAACAAGATTGAGGCAGCCAAGATGTGGTTTCTAAGAAGAATGTTGAGAGTTCCATGGACAGCAAAGAAAACAAAGGAGACAGTCTTGATAGAGGCAGACACAAAAAGATCATTCTTGCAGAAGATTAGGAAAAGACAGGCAACATTCATAGGCCATTTTGTGAGGAGAGGGGAATTAGAGCACCTGGTCATAACAGGAAAGCTGGAGGGAAAGAGAACACTAGGTAGACCTGGGAGAAAATATTGGAGGGACTTGCAGATTGGAAGATGTGCGTGCAGCACAAGGGATGGATGCATATGGAAGGCCATTATCGCCAACGCCATGCGGCAGGGCACTTAATGAGAATGATGATGTTGGTGAGTGAAGGCCGTACATTAATTATGTTTCTTTGTGTTTTACAACGTCTTAATATTAAGACATTATTTTTGTTTGGCTTGTTTGGATCTGAGCAATCAGATCTGCTTAGGAATAGAGTTCCAACAATTCCTTCAAAAAAACAAACAAACAAACAAACAAACAAAACAAACAAAACAAAACAAAACAAAAATTGGCTGCCATTTTGTGAACTGTTAAAAAACCATTTTCAACCAAAGGTAGCAGTGGAAGCACACAATTACACATTTTACCTGACTATACAGTCAGATTTTGCGTCCGGACCTCGAGGACAACAGTGACTATGGTGCATACTTACCAAGAGCAATTTGAGATCGGTTTGTCACTAAGTGCAAAATCAGACAAGGAGAACAACCATTAAGAGAACTGCTCTCAGAAGACAAAACATTTGAAAAATTCCTGAAAATAGTAGTAAGTGATGACTCTTGACAGGGAGACAAGATGAAATATTGAACAAGGAAACCACGCAGGAACAAACAAGCCATTGTGTTCTTAAGTCATATAGCGATCAGTAGAGTGATCACGTCAGGTTTAAATAAAATTGATTTTGCTGTTCCACTTCCTACAAACAACAATAATGGTCAGAGAATTTGAGACAATTGTTGACAAGGCTACGACGATGATGGCAATAGGGATGATGATGATGATGCTATGGAGTTCCATCTTGAGTTGAAAGTGCGTAGCAAGGCTGTAGTCTATGGTTATTATCATGATATATCCTGGCAAGTCAAACAATGATTTATACACTCTTGTTAGCTGTAGTCTATGGTTATTATCATGATATATCCTGGCAAGTCGGATAGATGTATCCGCTACTGGTAACCTGGAACCCAGTACTACCTGTCACAGGGTCGAATTGCTGGCGACTAAACCAGCAACCCCACCAGTCCTCTCAGGAGGATGGTGAGGAGGGTGGCTAGAAACCCTGGTGGAAATAAATTAGATCCATCAAAGGGCGCCAGCTCTGGAGAGCTACCCGCGGCCATCTAGCTAAGGGAGTAAACCCTGACAGTAAATCCGGTGTGGGGCCCCTAAGGCGGTTGGATGGCAAACTTTGTCACTTTCCGGCAGCTCCTGCGGCCGCGTTGGCATCAAAACGTAACAGCCCTGCTGTTCCTTTGGATCTGTCAGCGAGGTGGAGAGGGGGGACAAGTTGCATGGGCAACAGCCTGTCTTCCATATTACACTGCCCTGGCTTACATCCGTCCATTCATCCACAAACACTCTGCACCTACGACCTGGAGAGGACACTCCAGCCTCGCTACTAACACTAGTGTCGGCACAACACGGGAAGCAACAGATACCGGTGATAAGTCATTGCTCAACTGGCGTAGAGCTGACGCCAGGGGTTGCTTTTGACGGTGGGAGAGACCTTCGTGTCTTACTGGACAGCTACCGCCCGCCTAAGCTGGGCAGCCCCCAGCCAGTTAGGTGCTGTCCCGCCACGACCTGCCTTCTTCATTGGGTGCATGAAGATTAGGAGAAAATCTGACAAGCAGGTCGTTAATTACCGCACCAAACAAAAAGAAAAATTCAAATTCAAGAAACGGATCAGGAAAAGGATCAGCAGTGAAACTGGGCTGTTGGAATGTCCGAACAATGATGCCTGGGCTCTCCCAAGATCTGCAAGACATCAGCGACGCCAGAAAAACCGCCGTCATAAACAGCGAACTAAAGAGGCTCAATGTGGACATTGCCACTCTGCAGGAAACACGGCTGGCTGACTCAGGAACACTAAAGGAAAGGGACTACACCTTCTTCTGGCAAGGAAAGAGTTCTGATGCCCCAAGAGAGCACGGAGTAGGCTTTGCAGTAAGGAACAGCCTGCTGAACATGATTGAACCAGGCAGCAGCGGTTCAGAACGACTCTTGACTCTCCGCCTCAACACCACCGAAGGCTATGTCACTCTCATCAGCGTTTATGCCCCAACTCTGTCCGCCTCTCCAGACACCAAGGATGAGTTCTACGAAAATCTTGCATCAACCATAAGGAACATCCCCAGGACAGAACAACTTGTTCTCCTGGGCGACTTCAACGCCAGAGTGGGTGCAAACAATGACTCATGGCCCTTCTGCCTCGGTTCCTTTGGAGTGGGGAAAATGAATGAGAATGGACAGCGACTGCTTGAGTTTTGCACCTGCCATGAACTGTGCATCGCCAACTCCTTCTTCAAGACGAAGCCTCAGCACAAAGTCTCCTGGAGGCATCCCCGCTCAAAACATTGGCACCAACTGGATTTGATCCTAGTAAGACGTGCCGCTATCAAAAACGTTCTCCACATTCGCTCTTATCACAGCGCAGACTGCGACACAGACCACTCTCTGGTATGTTGCAAGATCAGGCTACAACCAAAGAAGTTCCACTGCTCAAAGAAACAAGGGAACCCTCGCATTGACGTCAGCAAGATGTCTCAGCCAGATCTTGTAGAACAGTTCGCAGAGACCTTTCAGAGAGAATACGATGCATTGCAGCCCAGAGACTCTGCCACTGAGAGATGGGAAACGCTACGAGACACCATGCACCGCATTGCTATGGCCACCTTTGGGAAGAAAACTGTGAAGTCCCACACTGGTTTGAGGCCAAATCATCAGAGATGACTCCCACTGTTGAGGCCAAGCGTGCCGCACTCACCAAGTATAAGCGGTCACCCAGTGAGAAGAACCTGCAAATCCTCAGGGCTGCCAGAAGTAAGGTTCAGCTTAACGCCAGGCGCTGCGCAAACGAGTACTGGACAGAGCTCAGCGAAGAGATACAGAGTGCTGCTGAAAGAGGCAACATCCGAGGAATGTATGATGGCATCAAGAAGGCACTGGGACCAACACAGAGCAAGATCGCCCCCCTCAAATCCTCCACTGGGGAAGTAATCAGCAATCCTAGCCAACAGATGGAAAGATGGGCGGAACACTACTCCGACCTCTACTCCACACAGAACATGGTGTCCCCCTTAGCCCTCGATGCCATCAAGTGCATGCCGGTAATGGAAGAACTTGACGCAGAGCCAACTGCGGACGAACTCAGCAAGGCCATTGATAGCCTGGCATCAGGGAAGGCACCTGGCAACGACGGAATTCCCCCAGACCTCATCAGGCACTGCAAGACTTCTCTTCTGCACCCTTTGCACGCAGTTCTCTGTCAGTGTTGGAATGAGGGAGCTGTTCCACAGGACATGAGGGACGTCAAGATCGTCACCCTGTACAAAAACAAGGGCGAAAGGAGCGACTGCAACAACTACAGAGGTATCTCGCTCCTCAGCATTGTTGGCAAAGTCTATGCTCGGGTCCTCCTAATCCGCCTGCAGAAACTGGCTGAACGCGTCTACCCGGAATCACAGTGTGGTTTTCGAGCAGAGAGATCCACGGTAGACATGGTCTTCTCCCTTCGCCAAATCCAGGAGAAGTGCAGAGAGCAGCGGATGCCCCTGTATGTGGCATTCATTGACCTCACCAAGGCCTTTGACCTAGTCAGCAGAGATGGCCTTTTCACGGCTCTCCGAAAAATCGGCTGCCCCCCCAAACTGCACAGCTTAATTGAGTCCTTCCACTCAAACATGAAAGGGATGGTGCAGTTCAACGGAAACCTCTCCAAGCCCTTCGACGTACGCAGCGGTGTGAAACAAGGCTGCGTCCTGGCCCCAACCCTCTTTGGAATCTTCTTCGCTCTCCTCCTGAGGCATGCGTTCAGCACAGCGCAATAAGGGATCCACCTGCGGACCAGATCTGATGGCAGGCTCTTCAACCTCGCCTGCCTCAGAGCAAGGACAAAGGTCCGTGAAGCCCTCATCAGAGACATGCTATTTGCCGACGATGCCGCAGTTGTGACCCATACTCAGCGGGACTTGCAGTCACTAATGGACCGCTTCTCCCAGGCCTGCAAAGATTTTGGTCTGACCATCAGTCTTAAGAAGACAAAACGTCCTGGGCCAAGACACGCCATCTCCACCAGCCATCACCATTGATGACTACGAGCTTGAAGCCATCCATCAATTCACATATCTTGGGTCCACCATCACCGATAACCTCTCCCTTGACACAGAGGTCGACAAGAGGATCGGGAAGGCAGCCACAACACTAGCCCGCCTCACACAAAGGGTGTGGACAAATCCCAAGCTGACCACAAAGACAAAGATGGCTGTATACAACGCCTGTGTCCTCAGCACCTTGCTGTATGGCAGTGAGGCGTGGACCACGCATGCTCATCAGGAGAAAAGGCTCCACCTGAGAAGCCTACGGCGCATACTTGGCATTTCCTGGCAAGACAAGGTGACCAACACCGAAGTCCTAATCTGCGCTGGCCTCCCAACCATGCATACCATGCTGAGACAGCGTCGGCTGCGCTGGTTGGGCCACGTTCGCCGCATGGAAGATGGTCGCATCCCAAAAGACATCCTTTATGGTGAGCTTGCCACAGGGCAGAGAAACATTGGCCGCCCACAGCTGAGATACAAAGACGTTTGCAAGCGTGACATGAAGGCGCTTGAGATCAACACTGAGTCCTGGGAGGACCTCGCAGACGACCGCAACAGCTGGAGAACTACTCTCAAGAAACAGCTGCGGATTGGTGAGGACAAACTGTCAGCTGCTGCAGCAGAAAAGCGAGTTCGCAGAAAAGGGATGACAGCCAACAGCATCAGCATACACATGCGACCGCTGCGACAGAGATTGCCTCTCTCGCATTGGTCTGTACAGTCACAGGCGACGCTGCTTGGACCAAGCAGACAGCCCATCTAGACATTAGAACGGATATACTTTGTCCATGGTCAGTCATGACCGAAGGAGGCCTACTACTATCTGGCAAGTCAAACAATGATTTATACACTGTTGTTAGCTGTAGTGGGTTGTTTGATTCGTTGTATGTACAGTTTATGTATATATTTCCAGATAGAAATTGAATTTTACTAAGCATTATCATGCTGACTAGCTTGTAGCCCAGTGGTATCAGCTAGGCCATAAACCACATGAGTTGAGTAGATTTTTGCCACTGAATGCAGTTGAGTTTATAAATGTGTTGCCAGCATTGAAAGAGAGCCAGAACGTACATGTAATGTCGCTGACTGCATATTATTACTTCTAGGACTTTGCTGGCAAGCAGGTGATTATAAGAGATTGGAAGTTAGGTGGGCTGAAGCAGTCAGCCAACGTACACTGTATCTTCCTGCTTGTCTTACAAGAAGGGCTTGCACCATCCAGAGTGACTGTGGAAGTTGAAGTCTTGAAATGTTGTAGTGTACATTCTGCGTAAACGACATATGTGTCAATGGTTACATAAGCCTGTACAGGTTAGGCAAGTTAAAACAGCAATGGAGAGGAGATGGCACTGTCCTCTTTATGCTGGCTCCAGGATCTACGACCTGAACGTCATTAAAAAACACCTTTACCATTTATCCACTTATCCCCACATCTCCTGTTTACCAAACATCCAGTCTTCCTCACACTCTGTCACCAAGGAACTCACCCTCTCCTGCTGTCCAAACAGTTCCTCATGCACTCTGAGTAAAAACAATCACCCCTCTCCTTACTTCACACATCCACACTGTTCCTCACACAGTTTTACCAAAGACACCCACACCTCAACTAACCTGGTTTCAGTTCCCGAGCTCTGAGAAGCAGAAACTTGGTCCAGTCTCGATCACCTTCCACACTCACACGAGCACGTTCTTCCTTCGTGGCCAAGATGTCAAATATGCAGTCCTTGTAAGTTGTGTCACTGAGAGAACAGTTTGGCAGGAACGCAATTCACTGAGATAGTAATGATGGGTATAACAACAACAGCAGCAGAAGCAACACATACAACAATAAGAATAACAACAACAGCAATACTAATACTTTCATAGATACATTTGTTGCGTTGTATGGTTTTCTAACACTCGGAACGGTTCATCCTAAGATGTCTGCACAAGATCTGCAACTGAACGTGACGAAATCCAGAGTCCAACCGTTGCGTAGTTGTGAAAAAGTGTGGCTTGTCTGATGCAGACTGTCTGATCATCAGAACCAGCTTCGTTGGGTAGGACATATTGTCTGTATGGAGACATTACATCCCAAAGATGCTTTTACATGGGATAGCTGAAGCAACGCCATCACGCTCAGGGCTGACTACTCAAACAATACAAGGATAATGGATAGTCTAAAGGCCAACCCTATCAGGTGTACTTGCAGTACCACTGACTAGGAAGACACTGCCCACAAAGAGTGTGATGGCAACAGTAACTGTGACGTGTGTTAACAGTAAACAGCGTGCGGATAGCAGCACGGCATGATATTCGTTTAAATGATAACTGATTGCTGTTCACTGTGAAATGTATATATACTGTAGTCAGTTGAGAATCAGAGAACGACGAGTAAAGACGTAGAAGCATTGCCCTGTCTTCCGAGTTGGCTGTAGAAAGAACGAAACACGGTGTCAGAATCGTGATTACGAACTCCAACAAAAATCCAGAATATTGAAGACTAAAGTTCAACCATGGAAGATGAACAAGAACAGAGAAAAGCCAGTCGACGACATGCCAAGATTCCCTTGCCTCCTAAACTTGATGTGAATGGAGGAAACCTGCAGAGCAGCTGGAGGAAATTCAAGAGGCTTTGGGACAGCTATGAAATTGTGACAACACAGACAGAAGAAGACTCAACATACAGAACAGCAGTTTTTCTTTCTTGCATCAGGCTGGATGCTATGGACATCTATGAAGGATTGGCATTTGCTAATGAAGCTGAAAGAAATGACATTGACACTGTTCTCCAGAAATTCGAAGAATACTGTGTGGGTTCAACCAATGAAACTTACGAAGCATTCAGGTTCAACTGCAGACATCAAGCAGCAGGAGAATCTATCGAACAGTTTATAGCAGAACTGCGGAGACTGATCAAGACCTGTAACTATGGTACACTGGAAGACAGACTGTTGAGAGATCAAATCGTACTGGGTGTACATGACGAGACTCTGCGATCAAAATTACTGGAAGTGCGACAGCTGACATTGACTGCATGTATTTATATGTGCAGAGCGCATGAATCAAGTCAACATCAAACCGTCCAAATGATGAGAAAAACGCAGGACACGCAGGAAGTCCAAGCTTTCAAAGAAAAGAAGACAGCAAAGCAGTATAGCAAAAAAACAGAGTACAGAGAGAAATGCGGATATTGTGGTGGAAAGCACCCAAGAGCAAAAGAGAAATGTCCAGCATTTGGAAGAAAATGCAAAGCTTGTGGAGGAAATAATCACTTTGCTTCATGCTGCAGAACACCCAAGAAAAATCAAAAGAAAACAAGAGTTCGGCGCTTCGAAGAAGAAGAGACTGACACTGAAAGCGATAATGAAATCCTCGGGAT